>JABFOV010002536.1:0-19494 GCA_022817685.1 Aradophagus sp. ZL-2020 | reverse complement strand
CCCCTAGGGGGTGCGTATGCAGCTTCTGCTGTGCCGCATGCTATTGTCCATGCTGCTTCTGTTGTCTTTGCGTCGTCAGCTGCAGGCTTTGCTGTTGCTTGTACCACTTCTTCTGATGTTTACTTGAACCCAGGTTTTGTTGCTGATGCTGTTGTTGTTGCTTCTGCTGCTGCTGCTCTCTCAGCATGGCTTGTTTTTTCATACGTCCCTGCTGTTGTTGCTGCTGTTGTTGATGCTGTTGCTGCTGTTGTGATATCATATGCTGAAGGCCAGATTGCTGCTGTTGTGTTTGACTAGGACCCAACGGACCAACACCTCCACCATGCTGACCTTGCTGTTGCTGCTGCAGTGCAAGAGCCTTTGGAAACATAAAAATTAATCAGTTATAAAGTCAGTTGTTAAAAATGAAATTAGATGGTAAATAAAAGCTTAACTAAAATTCATTTGAATCCAAAATGAATTATATTAAAAGAAAATGAAGAACGTATGCTATTCTTTATGTCAACAGGTTTATAATTTGAGATTTTAATTGTATATCCGAAAAAAAGTATATGCAGTATATAAAGATTTGTTGGCAGTATAAAAAATCTAAATAAGATAAAGGTTTACCTGTCTTTGTTTTATAAACGCTGCCATCAAGGGTGGGTTGCTCTTAAGAATCTGAAGTATTTGGTTTTGCTGTTCGGGCGTGTTTGGACTGCGCAACGTTGCCATAAGCTGTTGTAGTGCCTGCTTTTGCATCGCATTGCCTTGATTGATTGGAGCACCAACTTGGCCAACTGGACCAATGACTCCAGGTTGCCGCGGCATCTGGCCAGCCAAGCCCATACCTGATTGACTCTGATGCTGCTGTTGTTGCTGTTGTTGCTGCTGTTGTTGTTGCTGCTGCTGTTGCATCAATTGTTGTGGCGCTTGCTGTCGCAAATTTGGATTCTGCTGCATCACGGTATTTGGCTGGTACCTGCTGTAATTTTGTTGATAACTGACATCACATTTTAATAAATAATCTTTAATACAATGATCAACTGCTTATAATAATAAATTAATTTTATAATATACACATACTAATTCTTATTAACACTTTAACAGTACGCCGAATCTATTTTCTTTACTCAACTTACATATTTATATACAGATCAAGATCTAATAATCAAGATTTGGCAATTTGTGACTCTGAGCTGTTAAAGTGTCAACATTTTAGACATGCATAGTCACTGCAATTTGGATTTACACTCAAATATCATTTAAAGTACTCGCACTTAAAGTGTTGGCTCAGTTAAAATATCAGAATCCTCTCGCTTAAACTACTGATATTTTTATTCCGTTTATTCCATTCGAGAGTAAAGCAAAAACATGAATTAATCAGTAAGAAGATTTTGAGATGGCGGCTATTTTCAACGAATCAAACATATTTAAATTTGAATTATTTTGAATGTTTTACGAAATGTGATGACAAAACGGAGGAATAATCCTAGCATAATGAGAAAAAATTTAGGTAAACGAATATCTTGCGCACTAGTTGCGATACTTTAAGGGAGATTTCTGGTCCCAAATTGAAATTTTAAATGAAATTTAAGTGTATAATTATTACCTACAATTATATAAATTTGTACAATATATTAAGTATAAATATTATTTATATAATAAAATTTATTTGATTTCTACTGATACCCATTAACTGTTAAAAATTAACAAACTACCAAACAAAAAAAAGTTATAATTTCATTATTGGTGTACCAAACATCTTGATTTCATGTAATTCTAAAACCGTTTTGTTTAAATCTTGCACAAATTTATATTATTGTTATAAATGTATTTATGGATTTCGTATAATAAATTGTTAGCAGAATAATATAAAATAATTGTATCATTATTTCATTGTTGAAATTAAAATCGAAGCTTTTATAAATAATTTGTTTAAAGATTTAAGAAAATAATTTTGTTTATTTAATTATTTTAAATTCTGTACTTCTACTGCTAATAATATCAAACTGCACATTGAAAAATAATCGCAATATTAACCTTTTCGGTTCATAGTAATTAAAAAATGTATAATCATTACTAGAATTTAAATTATAATAATATTTAATATCATCAATAAATAAAATATTTAATAAAAGTTTACTAAATAAAATAACATATACCTTGGAGTCCACTGGTCCATGGAAATGAGATGTGTACCAACAGGATTTTGCATTTGTACAGGCATCGAGCGTTGCATTTGCGGTGGCGGCATGACTCCGGTAGCTTGACCGCCAACATTGACGCCGACACCGACACCAGCACCCGGCGACACTTTGCCGTAATTGACATGTGGCGTCTGTTGCCTCGCAGCCTCTTCCTGAACTTGCTTTACTACCTGAAGGACATTCGCAGGTGGTGGTTGAGTACCTGGTTTCAGACCAATATTCCTTTGGTGCGGGCTTGGCAAATTTGTTGGGCTTACGCCTGGCTTCATTGCCACTCCCGCGGACATTGACGCGTTCGAACTTTGTTGGCTACTTGGTATTGCGGATACTGGACTAGTTGGTCTCGTGTTCATCACAGCCATTCTCCTCCTAAACATTTTCAATTTTTAATTAACTTTGTTGTGTGATTGAATATGACAGTTAAACTTCTATAAAACCAATAATGATAATAATGATAATAATAATAAAACTGTGAAGAAGAAAAGTTAATAATTTACCTAAGCAGTTGGGCTTGTTGCAATCGTTGCTGCAATCTCTGTTGTTTGAGTTTATGTTTGATATTCGAACAGAAAGGAACCAGACATTTGGCTTCCTGGCAGTGATTAGCATGGTAACAACACAGCGCCACTAATTGTTTGCAAATGGGACAGCCTCCGTTGGTCTTTCTCTTGCAAACCTTCGTATGTGTAACCACACGTTTCATCTTCTGGCAGCTTGGCAGTCGACAGTTTGCATCTCTGCACTGGCACGCGTGAACTAACGACTGAATGCACCTTTGAATCGACAACTTCCTTGCTTCCTGTAAATCAAAGCAAAAACAAGTATGAAAAAATATTCCACAATTTTTCATTGAATTTAAATAAATTAAATGAAATAAAACGATGTTCTACCTGAGGATTCGCTTGCTTCGCGTCGGCAGGGGAAGAACCATCATCGAGATCCAAACCAAGTTTCTCCATATGATGCGGGTGACCATCTTTTTCCTTACAATTAATACATAGATCAAAGTCCTGAAAAACACAAAGTTATTAATTTAAGAATATAAATTTTAATTATTTTAAATATACGTCTTATTAGGTGTGATTCTACACAATTTAATTTTTATGTTCATGAACACAATATATTTGGAACAGTCAATTACGTAATTTTAAGAATAACATATTTTAAAATAATTATATGGTAACATAAAAAATAACTATAAATACATAAATAAGTTATTATTATAGATAATTTTAAACAATTGAAAAAAGAATGGTACTTACATCACACACTGTACAGTGATATCTAGTTTCAACATGGCTTTTACAATTATTACAAGTATAAACAAATTTGTCCTGCGCTTGATTATGCAATTCATACAACATGGACATTGAGCTAAATTTGGCACGTCGCAATGATGAAAACTCATAATGCCTTTCTCGTGCCATTGTCAAAAATGCGTCGCGGCCGTCCATTAAATCGCAGTTAATAACTGGATCAGGATCTTGAATTGGCTGTAACATATAACATTCCGAATGAAAAATACAATTATAAATACAACAATAAAACCGATCGCCGTCAATTGTTCTATCATTAATACTTACAGCTAAACTGGCAGCACTTTGAGCACTATGCAATCTAATGACGAAGAACACCTCTTTGTGCTTCTCCATTGTAATGAAAATTTTCGCTGAAAGGTCATTACCAGTTTGCGGGGTATTCGACTTTTTACTATTCTTCCGTGGATTCGCCTTAGATTTATTCGACTTTTTCGCTTTCTTTTGACCTTTTTTCTTGCCATCTGGCCCAGTTTCTGAATCTTCGGACAAAGAAAATATCTGCAAAAGATAACAATCAATAAATAATTAAAGTCAAAACATTACTTCCATTCATATACATTTTATTTTCATTTTTAGGACATTTAAAAAACCGTTGTAATGACTCACCGCATTAGCTGCAGCCGCTTCAGCAGCTTCAGCCTGTTTACGTTTCTCTTCCTCTTCCTGGTCCAATTCCTTGATGCTTTCTTCCAAAACGTTAGGCCAAAAATCGCCTTCAAAATACGGCAGGTCGGCTGCAGATGATAGTTTATCCTCCATAGCTTGTTTTAAAATATCCTATGACATTCATTTGTAAAAATTAGTTTTAATTCATGTAGGAAATAATATTTTTAATAGTTAAATAAAAGAATGTCGTTCCGTGATTCCAGTATTCTTAGCATTAGTAATCTAAAAATCTAGCTTACATGATCATTAATATTAGTCTCTTTTGACAACCGTAAGGTATTGTATACCACAAACGGATAACACAGAGACTAATCAGTTGAAGAAATAATAAACATAATAATAATAAACATATTAATAATGATAATAATAATAATAATAATAATAATAATAATAATAATAATAATAATAATATAGATCTTAGTAATAATAATAATATCTAACCTTGTAATCCAATACGATTCTCTCGACAATGCCTTTGTCAAGCATCTTTTTGTACCATTCCTGTAACCTTTTTGGTTTTGGAATTTTTTGCTGTTGAGGATGACAGTGGAAGATATAGTCATCGCCCTCCGATGGTGGACAAGCCCAAATATGTGCCATGGTATATCTGGAAATGTGTCATTTCCAAGTTAAACGATGAATAAACAAATAAAATATTTTATTTTAGGTCATAATTTTAGCATCACATGTACTAAATAAAAAGTACCAATTAGTAGCGATTTATTTAAAAGAATTTTAAAAGGAGAAAAGAAATAATTCAAATTTGTATTTTATTAAGATATATCTTAAATAACTTTTATGATTCATATACTCTTTTACTTATTTTATATAGATATTACTCTATAATTAACTTTTTAAATAATAAACAGTTTACTTTTATTTTCCATCTAGATAATTATTATCTTTTGTATATTCAAATTAATATATACATATAAATGAATAAACATGTGAATGCCTACTGATATGACACTTTTTGCAATACAAAATGTGTTTTAAAAGTAACTAACCCCAATTGTTTGGCGTAATCGAGATAGCCGAGAAGTATTTCATGGTAAACTGCTGTCCTAAACTGTCTAGGTCTGAAGAAGTGAACCGAGTCTAGGTAAGCGATGTACACTCGTCTGGTGTTTGGCGCGGTGCATTCGCTGCCATATTCTTGAACGTGCATGCCAAAGAAGCAAACATCGGTGCCGTCGACTTCTTCAAACGCGAAGAGCGCTTTTGCACGATAAGGGAACTCACCAGGCATATCGCCACTTTCAACAAAACGACTGCGCATGCCAGATTTTACCTCAACGACTTTGTCGCTTGATGCGACCACACGAATCGCTACTTCGCCTGCGCCCGCTTCCTTTTTCTTCAAAAAGTTGTTTACCCGCGTCTCGATGTACGTGCCGAGTTTTGTCACAGGTAACCGTTTTGCGTTGAACTTATTCTCTTTACGCTTTTGGCCTTTTTTCTTCAAGCAGTTATCACAAGTAAATCTAATTTTTAAAAACAAACAAATCTCTTAGTTTTATTGTTTTTTTCTTGCATTCATTTATTGTTTTTCTTTTTCTTATTTTTTGAAATTTTTTAAAATAAATATAGATAACAAAACTGAAGGAATGTTATTTTACAATATTGTCACAAACTTTAATACGTGATAGCAGTTAAACATACTGCAAATAAAAAGTTACAACCAATCAAAAAAATATCGATTTTCTCTCATCTTACCCTGATGGCCAAATAGCTTCCATATGTAAAACGCATATTTGATGAACTTTTCTACTACAGTCTGTACAAACTACGAACGGTTCTAACTCCAAATGATCATTTTTCATCTCTTGAAACATTTCCTTTTTAATGGCACTGTAACAACATAATTTGTGTAAAATTATATTGTTCATGAATCAATTACATAAAAACAATTAAAATAATAAAAGTAGTAAACTTACGTTTGAGGCTGAGTTGGGTCATCTCCCAAAGTAACGGTGTCACCAGGAATGTCATTAAAACACTTTTGACAATAGGTGTATCTATCGGATACAAGACCATATGACTTTAGACTGTTGTACAGAAATTGTTTGTCAATTGATCCAGTACGAAAACGTCAGTTTCCATTTGTCGTTCGTTCAGTCAAAAATTTGTTTCGACATTTTTCAAATAGTTTGTTCAAAATTTTGAAATTTCGTATTATTCAAACATTTTATTTTTTAATTTTTTTCCAATTAAAAATCCAGTTTCATCCAATTCCCGGGTACCAGATCAAATGATGCGTCGTAATTAGAAACAAAATTAAAATAGCAGGTAGCACAAAAAATGAGCATACAAAGTGTTTTGTGTGTTTGGTTTTGAATGTCCGCAGTGCACAGTGGAAAACATACAAAGAAAATAAGAATGTTAAAAAGCAATCAATTTGAAGCAATAAAATGTTAAAAAATAAAAAAATGTTATTATATCTTTTTTGTCTAAGATAAAATATAAATATATTTCATTTTCTTTTAAGATTATAATTGTTTTGATGAGAAATTAATAGTTTTGATGAGTGATAGAATAAGAAGTAAAATAAATTACTGACCTGTTTTGATACGAATAATATTTTGCATCCCTTGGGATTGAACACAGCTGTTTGCCGTAGCAGCAAAGAACCTGAGGGTTGAATGTGTATTTCCGTCCGCAGCAGTATCCCAAGGCTTGCATTACTGGATCAATTTCTTGCTCAAATACTTCGGATAGCTGTTGACAAAATTAGAAGTCCAATAAATATTCACTTTTGATTAGTCTGTTTTGCTTATGTCATATAAATGTTGATCAATACTACTATTATTCTGAAAAATTCATAGCAAGTAGGACGGTAGTACATTATTCTGCATGTCTCATAAATACGCGATTTCGTAAAATCAAAGTGTCAGTATAAAGTTTAACTGGAAAATGTTAATATATGTGCTATATATAAGGAATATAAATTTTATTATTGTGTACTGTGAACCGCGTATAAATAATTAAATGCTATAAATTATAAAAGAATGCTTAACCATAATTCTAGAATCTAACTTACTGGTTAATGAAACCTACCTTTGTACAATATCGATAAACTTTCGATGTCTTCTTATTATAAAACCAAGCATTATCGAACATCAGCCAAACATCATCGACGTATTCCCATGGGTCACAATATTGTCCCGTGTCAAGCTTCCTCTTAATTGTTGACAGGTCCATTGGTTTCTTGATTATATCAAAGTAATCAGGAATACTAAGAGCTTGTGGGTCGACCGGCTGTCTGAATGGTAGAGACTCAGGGTCTTGACGATATAACCTTTCCAAAGTCGGCATCAGTGCTTGCCTTAGATCGTCCGGCTTAAACAAGCATTGACGTTTTTGATCTGCCGCTGCGCCCGTAGGCTGAATCGGTTCAGGAACCATAAGTTTAATATCTGCCGGCGCAGTTACGTCCTGGCTGGACATGGGTGTCATGGGTTCTTCCTTGATTCCTGGTTCTTTCTTAATATCGGCAGCTCCGACCGCTGCCGCCGCTGCCGCAGCAGCAACTGCGGCCGCTGCGGCTGCCGCTGCAACTGATGATGATTCGTCCATCGGCTCAGGTTTGATTTCGCTTTTAATAGTATCTTCAGATTTAATGCTCTTTCCACCTGTCACGTCTTGTCGATGGTTCTCAGCACCCTCTTCCTGCTTGATTTCCATCTTAATTGCACCCGTTGAGTTTTCGTCAAGTTTGCCCTTGTTGCTGCTCATCGGTGGACTTGGCGAGTTGTCGCGGTCGAGCGCCGCGGTGATGGCTGCCATCTGAGAGGACATCGAAGAATTACGAGGCGCGTTCAGCGCTGCACGCTCCTGTGAAGTCATGCCTTTGCCGAAACTGGCGATACCCGCGGGCGAGGGTGTAGTGCTTGGATGAGGCGGCGTTTGACTTGATGTCATGACAGCTTGGCCAGGGGTCATTAAAGATGGAACCAACGGCGTGTTTGGTGTTGACGTAACACTCTGTGGGCCGTTTGTTAGTGGCGCCGCGTTTGGACTTGGACCGCTAGAGGTCGCGACTGCTTGCGGAGTTGCACCTGTTAGACCGTTAGCGTCACCTGGCGTTGAACTTGCGGATAATGGTCGCGATGTTTGGAATTGCTGTTGTTGAGGCTGAGGTTGTTGTTGTTGAGATGCTGCTTGATTTTGGCTATTTGCTTGACCTTGAACTTGATTAGGTTGTTGCTGAGATGGAACATGTTGCTGCTGCTGAAACAATTTTAAATTATTGTTTAATTACTTTTCACCGTATCTTGTGACTAATTTTACGCAAAAAAAATTGAAAAATTAAAATCTTTACACAGGAAAATGTATTATAGATTTTCTCTTTCTATATAAAAAAATGAAAGGCTGGTTTTCTTTCATTCTTTACAACAAAGAAAACAAACCTGCTGGATTGCACTGAAAGGCGACGGCGCTTGTGGTATAGGCGTTGTTGTGACAGGTGGCACCGTTACAGCAGTCGCTTGCTGAGCCTGGCATTGTTGTGAAGTCTGCTGCTGACTCACTTGCGGCTGTCCCTGCTGTCCGGACTGCTGCTGTTGTTGCTGTTGCTGTTGGGCTACTTGCGCCTGCGCTTGAGCTTGCGCCTGCGCTTGAGCTTGTGCAAGTCTTGCCTTCATAATATCAAACTGATGCTGACTCTGTTGTACCGGTGACGCATTTGGCAGACCGTTAGTGCTGTTCGATGTCGGGAACTGACTAGTTGTTACAGAGGTGGCACTCGTAGTTGTGAGGTTCTGCTGCGCCATTTGCTGCTGCTGTGTTGGACCAAACGACACAATGCCCGATTGTGAAACCAAACCAGACGAGGCTGTAACAGCGCCGCTCACGGCCTGACCGTTTGAGCTCTGTCCCGCGGCAACTGCAGCTGCCCCCACCATCATTCCCGGCTGCTGCGCTTGTTGCGATTGTTGCTGCGCTTGCGTCTGCACTTGTGGCGTCGTTGCCTGCGATTGTGCCTGAGCCTGCTGTTGGTGAGACGGTTGCTGATGTGGGAACTGCATACGGTTCTGTTGCATGCTTATGCCTGGTAATGTACTTAACTTATTAGCCATTGCGTTGTGTTGTTGTTGTTGTTGTTGCTGCTGTGCGCGCAATGCTGGTGTAACGGTAACCATAGACTGCGGCCCAACTACAGCTACAGGAACATTGGTGCCAGGAGCACATGGTCTTAAATTTGCTGTTCCACCGGGTTGCTGCTGTTGCTGCTGCTGAGGTTGTTGTTGTTGAGCTTGGAGTTGTTGTTCTTTGCGTCGCTGCCGTTTTTCTTCAAGTTCCTTTTGGATCTTATAAATTTTCTCTGCTAGTAAGTGGTAATATTCAGATCGTGAATTCGCCATTTCGTACATGTCTCCTTCAACTTTCTTTGCATAAGAAACTAAATTGCCCATTCGCTTGTCGAGCATCGCTTGCGGGTCAGGTGTCGGAAATATTGCTTGCACCCTGAAGATTAAATTAATTAAAATCGTATCATTATTTATAAATAATATTTACTGTTAACATAACACTTTATGTTTGTAATGTTTAACGTTTATTTTTTAAAATATTGTTAACTAAAAATGATCAATGATCTAACGATTCTTTTTTATATTGCGCTGATTGAATCGTTTTGTAAAAATCATAGTAAATACAAACAATTACAATTATAAATAAATTTGATAATGACGACAACTTTTTATAAATAAGAAATTTATTTTGAATTTCTTAGTGATTTATTTTCTTTTGAATTTTATACTTCACATTAAACTTTAACTGCCCAACAAAATAATTCTTTTATGTTACATACAGTTTATGAACAAGGTGATTCCGCAAGTCAGGTGTAACTGACTGATGCCATTCTTTTGTCCCTTGAACAGGCATCGCTGTAACTTGGCCAGGTTGTAAACCTCCCGGTAACTGCAGATTTGCGAGACGATTTTCATTCAACAATCCAGATTGATTAGATTCGTTAAATCCAAATAACTGCATACTGACGGACTGCTGAATGTTCGTAGCCGCTGCCGCGGCTGCAGCAGATGTTGGTCCAGCCGTTGCAGCAGACTGATTAGCTGCTGCTGCGACTACACTCGGATCGGAAGTTAGTGGAAGAGATACGTTCGGCGCAACTACTTGTCCTGCACTAACTCCTACGCCAGGTTGTCCAGGACCTCCTGCTATAAATAATATTTATATTACAATTAAAAAACTGACACATATTCAATATTTTTTTTTTTCTTTTTCTTTTCCAATAATTATTTATATTATATACTTTGGCAAGTATATTAAAATATATAATGACAAGATATTAAAAATTTATAGACCTTTATCTAACAAGAATAATTTATTACATTACTAATGTTAAGTAAACAGACAATAAAAATTAGTTATAAACCTTGTGCCTGTGGTTGGGCCAGTCGGACATTTGTCATAGCACTTGGTGGGGGTTGCATGCCGCCAGGCCCTGGCATCCGAATACCTCTGTTTACAGCCTGACTTGTTAACATACCAGGAGTTGATGTTGCACATTGAACACCTGGAATTATAATTCGACATTTACATTTTATAAAAACTTAGCTTGTCTTACATTTCTTTTTTATTTATTACCAATATTATTATTTAAGTTATAAATAATTTAAAACTGAAAATTGTTAAATAAATTAATATTATAAAAACGAAATAATTAATATATAATACTGACCAACAGTAGTATTTGCTGTAGTGCGCGTTTTATCGGCTTGCTTAAGTGGTGAACATACTGGGCAGTCACTTCGAGCACAATGTTTCCAGTGACTGATGATTTGTCGTGATGAACTACAGTGTGTCACGGAGCAGTTTTTACCTGCTTGACATGAAGTCATGTGATTCAATACGTTTTTCATTGTTTTACAATGTGGAACCGAGCAATGCCATTCTCCGTTCATTTGGCTCTCTCTTCTTTGACACTTATGCGCATGAAGTAGAAGTACCAATTGTTGTTGAATTAATTTAGGTTTTTCTGGATCAGCACTCGTTTGTGCTACACCTTTGAACATAAAATAAAGCAATGATTTCAAAGTCACATTTTTTTTTATTTAAGGTTTAAATTATATTGAATTTTATTGAAAATAATTAATTTGTATACAAGACATGAAATTATAAATGCACATTTGGCAAACAAGCATAACAAAATTATGTGGTTGTGCTTAAAGATTTTTTTTGATTATGATACAATAAATTTCTTTTACTGCAGCATTAAAAATTATGGGAAGTATCATAAATAATGAAAAAAAATATGTGAATCAAAAATACACACACACACACACACACACACACACACGTATCGTTTTACAAAGCAAAAGTAATTACCTGGCTGGGAACCAGTCGTTGAAATTTGACTCTGCGTGGCCTGCTGGGGTCCCGGCTGACCAGCAGTGGGCGTGCCAGTTTGCGGCTGCGCGGAATTGGGCGCGGGCGCTTGGGCTTGCTGCGCTATTGCCGCTTCCTGGCTAGCTACAACATTCGTGGTCGCAGGTCCACCGGCTTGCCCGAACCTGTTGACTTGCATTGCAGCAACGTTGCCAGCCATTCCAGGTCGCTGTTGCTGTTTAACCACGCCAACTGGATTGCCGGTTGCAACGTTGACCCCTGGTCCAGCTCCAGGTCCCGTGCCTGGTCCTGAGTTTGGTGAGCCATAACCATAAGGACTCGAAGCACCCATTTGTGCCATATTGGCCATACTCGTCATATTAGGGGGTGCTTGCATGCGCGGTCCTTGACCAGGTCCCACGATGCCCACCTGATGCACTTGCTGGTGCGGACTTTGACCTCTCGTCGGACCCACCATATGCGCTTGTTGCTGAGCCTGTTGCTGCTGCTGCATTGCTACCACACGCGTCATCATACCTGGGCCATTTTGCATTTGATTCACACTATGTGGTCCCGTTGGATGATGAATACCTTGGGCATTTGGTCCCATCATTGTCACCTAAAATAGATCATTAATATAATTATTACAACTGTTCGTTGAATTTCTACAGTTTTTCTATTGTAATATTCAGACATTTTGATTATTTTCACAAGAATTTGAAAAATATTTTTTTTAGAAATATTGTCAATCAAAAATACCGTATTAAGTGGCTGCTTGTTTAAACTGTTTGCGACGATGAGACTGCCACCAGCCATTCCGCCCATGTTGTTGGCAGCACCGCTGCTGGTCATGACTAGACCGGAGCTTATGCCGCCCGGGATTGACATAGCGGGATTGCTTCCAGCCATGCTAGATGACTGGAGATTACCCATCGAATTTGCGATGGACATTTGATTGTTTGCCAGTGAGCTGGCTATGCTGCTTGGCAAGTTAGCAAGACTTACGACCATTTGCTGGTCCATCACATTTTTAGACACCGAAACATTTGGCGGTGACTGCATATTTGGACTTTTATTTCCTAGTGCTCCCGCGGCCATTACCAATGAATTCGAGACCAAATTTTTGTTGCCCTAATTCGAAAAAGAAAATCCCAACGATTAGTTTCATTCACGTTGAAGAATGAACATAATAATTAAAGAGAGAATCATTTCTTCTTATTATTTTTATAAAAACTCCCTCCTCAAAAATAGTATAGGATGAGCTACGTAGGTGTCACTTCTTCAACATATTATCATGAAGATTTTGGCGACATTTATACGCATACTACCCCTTTGTTTAAGCGCCATTGTATTAGTATCAATTATTTTACTACAATATAAAAAAACAAGAAGAAATGTTAATAATAATAATAATAATAATGGACACTTATGTAAGTTCAAAAACATGAATTGTATTATTACTTGTTGTTGAATGAGATGATGAGACAATTGTTGCTGTTGCTGCTGTTGCTGCTGCTGCTGGACATGTTGGCGAAGCTCTGAATCCAAAGTGCCATTTTGTTGCCCAGGACCAGGACCTGTGGCAGGCGGTTTCGAACTTTCCGTTGCTGACCCCCAGGAGCCCGGTGTAAGGAGATCGTCGGGCAGATCATTTTCCAAATCAAACATATCCGTATTCGTAATGTAATCTGTTCAAATTGCACAAGAGTTTAACATTTAATTCAGATTCATATTAAAATCAATGATAGTAAAATTAACAAAAATAAGGAAAAACTGTATTTGCAATGTTTTCTTCATTGTAATTATTATCGATATGTATCTGTATATGTATATACTTTTGTATGATCATGATCGAATCGTAGGGGAGAAGATTGTATTGTATTCAAAAAGATATTGTAATGTAATGTCAAAATGAATGATGTACCAGAAGATATCGATCTAATATTAGTAGTTTTGTATGAAGTACAGTCTAACAGAAAGAGTACCATCACCATGTAATTATTCTGGTTTTGTGTGGAATACGCATTTTATACACTGTTTTTAACAATTGAAAAGGAAGTACGCTAATGAGTCCCATCGAATGACCCAAGAGTAACAACTCAGAAGTACAATTTCAAGTTCTACACAATCGAATGTTGTTTTAATTACAGTACAAAGGACTAATTTTGTAAGGATTGGTATTTGTGTACCTTTAGCTTCACACCCTTACTCACAAACACTTGATACACGCATGTACGCTCACACATCTGTGGATGTATGTATAAAGACATATAACTGTAAATTTATATTCATGTATGATTAAAAGTCCTAAAGTGACAAAATAACATTAATAATAGGTAAGATAAACACAACATATGAACAAGTTTGACATGAGACATAAGTCGCACAGAGCAAAAAACAATAGAGGGGATCTTAATTGTAACCAAAAAACAAGATCAATTGTTCACAATAAATTCGTGCTCAACTACGAAAGCAGCAAAGCTACCAACGGCAAATGTAAAGAAAACATGCGTAGAAATTGAAAACAATCGATTCCTAATTAACTTTCAACTGCAAGCTAACTTCTGGCGAAAATCGTACAAAAGTCTCCTAAAATCAGTATCCATATGTTTCATTCTTTCCCGACCCCTTTTGTATTACATTTCTTTAATATAATTATAATTATTATTGACAATTAAGTACAATTTTCTTACAACTGATTGGTACTATTAATGCAATCATTCGATCTAAATTATCAAATGAAGTCATAATTTGAATCAAACGACTTTTGCAAATCAACAATTAAAAAAGATTAATAAATGAATAATAAAAAAAATTCATAATTATTTAAAACTATAAAAAAGGATACTGAATTAATATTGAATATGCTTGTAAAATAAAAGTTCACATTTTTTTATTAATTTTGAATGTTAACTGATTGCTAGAATTTCCCTCTCCAACTATTATACCACGTGGCCGCTAAAATTGAGAAAATGTAATCTTGATAATTAAATTATTTTGATTTAACAGAAAACGTTTTGAATATAAATTTATGAACGCTTTGTAATTTTTTTATGATAATACTATAAAAAAATTAGAATACTTATAATTTATAACTATAAAACATTTCATTGACTTAAAATTTTTTTGTTTATCTATAAATAACAGTGTGATTTCATAAAGACATAAAATATCAAGTAATAGCAAATTAAAATGTTATATTTTTAATGAAAAAACCCCATTTAATCTTTTTAATTTTTGAAAATTTTACGCTAAAGTTAAGTTATAAATTTATTGATATACTTATATTTTTTTCAGCTTTTGGTTTGTTTGTATGAATTAAATATCAAAAGAATAACATTTTTTTTTTAAATACGTATAGACAAATTTAATTTAATTAGTGACAACTCATTTAATATTTATCATCCTTTGTATTGCATTTATATTATATTGTACAATTACACTATTAGAATAAAATGTTTTATTTAGTTATTCCATATCTGTGTTAACATAATTGAAATTAATATTTTTTCTCATTGCATAAAAATTCAAAATCATTAATGTCACATTCAAGTGGCCTGAATATTAAAGTTACAAATAACAATTGAACACTATATATAATGTTTTAATTTTATAAGAAATGGTTAACATTTAATTTTTTAATAATTGATTGAAAAATAATTGGAAGAAAGTCTGCACTTATTAATTCCAATGCATGTACAAGATACTACCAACTTGATGACAAATTTTCTTTTACCAGTATTTTTAATACTTCATTTTATACATTTTCTATAATGTTATTTAATTACTTTGTTTATAAGCTCTATGCGTTGTTTGCCACATGTCTTAAATAATTTACTTTTGCCTAGAATATTAATATTTATTCCTTATAATTTGTAGACTTCTTTATTTAATAATTTTAAATGGGACAATTAATAGAATATTAAATTTATTAAGTAATGTTGAACGCGTTCATTAAACAGTTGTACATTTGAGAAAAAAAAAATATATATAATTTTCATTATTTTTATACTTCAGTTATTAATAATTATTTTTCATTACTATTATTGAAGAATAAAAAAAAAACTTCCACATACAACATATTTATATAACATATTTATATATAATTTATTTATATAAATGTATTGTAAAATGCAATTATACTGAGGGTTGAAAATAAAACAAAAGTTCATTAATCCCAAAAATCCAAAAAAGTTATTATTAAAAAATCTCATGAAGATATAAAATTTCATCAAAGGTCCGAAATTAAAGAGGAAAAAAGATATATCTTGAAATTAAATTTTTATGTTTACAACAGTCGACATGAAAAATTTTTTTTTTTAATTATTTATCAAGTTTTATTACTAGATTAGTATCTTTTAATATAATATTGTGAATTTTCATAATGTTTTTGAATGAATATTTTTAAAATAACTATATCTGATTTTAAATCCGTTGACCATGAAAAGTCGTATGTTACTTCAATATATAACAACGTTGATTTTAGTTACATCAAATCAGTGTTGGGCTAATTAATGGGCGAATTATTCGAGTATGTATTTTTAATACGCAAATAATTGGCAATTATGAATTAGCCCAACAGTGCATCAAATAATGATTTCGTTATTCTAATGGTAGCGTTATCCTACAAATTTTACAATTCTGAAAAAGAAATGTACTGAAAAGATTATTTTTGAATATAAAATGTCCTGAAATGTCTGAAATGTCCAACGTTTATTAGTAAACGAAAATAAAAAATTCATTACATTTTCTAAATATATGGTACTGTTTACTGAACTAATTTATGAGAAAAAAGCTTTGATATATTCCTATTTTTGAACACAACATTTTCATTTATGAATATAACATACAATATTAAATTACATTTATACAATTTTCGGTTACTAAAAAACGTTGGAAACTTCGAGTGCATATATAAACGGTGTCTTACATTTTTAAATAAAATTTTGATATGAAGAAAAACTTCATTAAAAAATTGATCCTTTGCTGAAAGAAAGTGAAATTTTCTTTCAGAGGGAAAAATGCTCAAGAAAATACCCTAAATCATGTTTACATCCAACAATTCATTTTACCTTTGGCCACTCAACATTTGAAAAAAAAAAAAAAAAAAAAAAATGAAATGTACAAAATTAATAGATTTGTAAAGTTTACCTATATTTTGATTTTTATGTGACAAGTGCAAGATTAATAGTAAAACTTCAAAATTTAAATGTGATAAATGTGGAAACAAAGATAAAAATATTTTATGATCAAATGACAAATCATTTTTTCTCTTTTATGCACAAGTTTGCTTTTTTCTGAATTTTTACTACTTGCCACGTAGCAAACTTCTAGTTTGTTCACAGATCAACACTATAAAAACGAATGTCTCGTTTTGAAACGTTTTTCACATTTCTCAGTTTGCCTAAATATGAGACACTTTTGGAGTCTTGACATAGAAAATGTTGCAAAATCAGACTTCGTTTTTGTTATAAAGCAAGACGTCCAGGACGACAAATTTAATGTTACCGTCTAAGGACTTTATGTGATTCGTAAAAAAATACGACGTCATTTATTGTAACACGTGTAACTTTAATGTATATGTAAAATTGTTCAGTTAAATTCTTTATATAAAAATATATACATGTAAAATGTACAAAATGTACAAAAGTATAAAATAATTGCTTATTTCAAGTTTAAATTGTTTGATTAATTCGCAGAAAAATAAAAAAAAGATATGTTAAACTAGTGACTCTATCCGTCACTTCCTGAATGTGTCAAAAACACAGAAATTTGATATAAATAAACTATGGATTATTATTATTATACCCTACTATTATACCACATTTGTGTTTTGTAGGAGAATACATTGGTACCGCCTGAAAATACTTTATCATATTTTTTCTTTCTGTATATACATGAATAAATATATATATTTGGAAATGACGACAGTTTTGAACACAAAACTCTTCATAACTCATGAACCCGTAGAAAAGTAGACTTTCCAACATTAGTTAAACAATTTTATTTCTCTATTCGTCTCAGTATTTCAATGTCTGTCTCAGTGTTTCAATATTTGTCAGAATGAAATGTTTAATCATTTTTAATCGATTTTATAATTGATTTAATATTTTATTATATTTAAATGGCAATCTTTCAAATATAATAAAATTCTATTCAATTCTATTCAATTTTACAAAAAAAAACAAGTTTTTATGTGTTTTTTGGCTTTTGAAAAAATATACATTACACAAAATGGGATCTTCGTACTCTCTCACATGACTATTATGTTCCTTGAAATTTATTTTATGATTGCCCGTACATCATTCATGCGCTCGTTTTGATTGGTGTACGCATTGGGTACGCATGATGTTTTGTGTTATTTAGTCAAAGTAGGGTACGATTGTGTAAAAATACACGAAATTATAGTATCTGTTTACTTTTCGTTTAGCTCTGTTAAAATATCATTGGTAAAATATCATTGAGGATGAAAAATTTTACATTTTTTTGTTTTCACATGATATAGATGAATAGGGGGACAGTTGAATTGTTGTTCCAATTCATTGTTATAATGAAAAAATTGTTAAGAATTAAAAATTAATGAAAAGCTATATAAATATATATACGAAAAACAAAATTCAATTCATAATTACAGCTACATATATGAATCGCTCGACTGAGATTCCCCCATCAATGTTAGATTCTCCAATGTCTTGTTAGTCGCGTGATAAAGTCAATAAGTGGGAGAAGGCGCGATCACTAAATCGAGGTTTTTTGAGCGTTTGAACAAGGCAAACACTAGGACGATTAAGTTTTGTGTATACGATATTTAAACGGAGGAAAGTTTTACGGAAAAAACAAGTATCATGATTGATAAATAAACATGATTAGTTTTTTTGTATCCAAAGATTTTTTGAATCAGAAACTTTGACAACATAGGGTTTCATGCAACCAGTTTCAAATCCACCAGTAATACTGAAATTTATATATACCTTTACAATTGTATCAATTGCTTAAAGCGAAACATCGTGGATTTCGTAAGGATTGTTTACGGAACGGGCATTCTTGACATTAGCTAAACTTGAAAGCAATGCATGAAGTGGTTCATAGAAAAAAGTAATAATCCGAACTTACGTTGTAACAAACGTCTACTAGTGGAGAAAATTTTACTCACCTCCAAAGTTATAAGTTATAAAAGGGAACGTGTTAAATGGATGGATGGAACAGCTAGTCAAACAGTGCTATTGTTGCGAGCATACTCATATATACAAAAATCGTCCTAAAATATGTTTAATATTTCAAAAAGAGGTCATACCAAAGTGTTTTTTCCACTTTCTCTTATTGTTTTCAGTTTTATAACACTTAATCTTAAAATAGCTAACTTATTTTTTCAGATTGAGTGACAGACGAGGTAAAAAGGTAAAGCTTATGTGAGATTTTAAATTGCAATTTGACTGTAGAGTCTACATAGGAATTCAACCACCTAATACAAATTTAGAACATCTAGAATCCAAGATAAATTCCAATTTTCAAGTAGTTTTTTTATTCAATTTGCATGAGAACTATCTAGGTTTCTACATAATCCATTTCTATTTATAATCCTGGTGGATAAGTTCCTTCGTAGGTTCCAAGACTGAATTGCCATACAGTACCTTGGATTGTTTTTTTTTTTTCTTCTTCTTAGGGATCCCATAATATCAAACAATCATTATATCGTCGTCCTAAACATTAATTTGATATTATAATGATGTATATTGAAAAAAAAAAAAAAAAAAAAAAAAAATTAATAATGTGCCTTGAAACTCTACAAACCCACCTAACGACACCTCTCACCCCTACCATCCCCTCTTTTTAAGAAAAAAAAAAAAAACTTATACACATCTCCAAGCCCACGAGACCTCTCTACAACTCGTATCACGCCTTCTTCTGAAAAAAAAAAAAAAAATAATCAACAATCATCTCACTCACAAGTAGACTATCATTATACACGTGAA
>JABFOV010002535.1:0-19494 GCA_022817685.1 Aradophagus sp. ZL-2020 | reverse complement strand
CTCATGTACGTAATAGTTTGTTGACACGTGTATCGAGCTACTGTGTTGTGATATGTTTTGGTGGTAGTGGGAAGGGAGAGAGAGGGAGGGATAGGGGGGTGGGGGGGGGGGGGGGAGGGGATGAGAGAAAAGAAAGGGACGGAGATGAAGAAGGGAGTATTAATTTCACAATTTAATTTTTTAAATATTAATTTTTTGTTTTTTTTTTTTGATATTTTTTTTTTTAAAATTTTTTTTTTTTTTTTTTTTTTTTTTTTTTTTTTTTTTTTTTTCAACCAACATTAATATGCGTATGAATATTAATTATACATTAATATTATATACAAAAATGTAAACCTGAAAGACTGAATATTTCACGCGTTTCGATAGTTAAGTCTAGTAATGATGAGAAATCGACAAGAAAAGAGACGCGTAACAGAAGTAGACAAGAAAAAAAGGAAATATAGAAAGAAAAAGATGGAAGAGGAGGGAGATGACATGGTTTTTTGTACTGCGCGTGAATAAAACAATTGGAAGACTGCAGCTGGAAAGGAGCCTGTCAAAAATAAAAAAATAAAAAAATAAAAAAAATAAAAAAAAAATGAAAAGATGATACAAGTTTAAACACTAGAGTGAGAATTACAGAGAGAAAAGAAAGATATTGACAATTAATGGGAGTAATTTTAATATTTAGAGTTAATTATTATGCTAATGTATTGTATTAGACAAATAATCAATGTAAGGCTGTATCGTGATTGCCGAAACGAAGTATCCCAGAAGCTACCGTTGTCACGGATTTATTCGACATGTTTAAAAGCAACAGTAATTATAAAATGTTTATTCCGTTAAGCCAATTGTACATTCGATACCAATCGAATTAGGTGATAAAATGTGATGACAAAATTTAACAATTTTTCTTTTTTTTTTTAAATACGTTTTATTATTTTACATGAGAGCACTACTGATATATTTTGCAACAAGGGAGGCAAAGAAAAAAATCTACTGAATATGAAGCTTGCAACCACAAGGTGAGAGTTGCAGTAAGCGATAAATTTAATTTTGATTGCCTTAGTACGATTAGTACGATATTTTCAAAAGCAAGAAAATTGTATTTTGTGATAATACTTTGGGGTGAAAAAATGTTTAAGGTAACTCCCTAAAGAGAAAATTGTTTTTTCGTCCCTCTTGAAAGAAAAAGAGACGTTTTTCTCACCAGGGAGTTGTAGAATAATGTTATTTTCTTGCACTTGAGGCAAAAAATATCAAAAGCGATTGTAACTCTTGTCTTCAAATTGACTTGCAATTTTCGCATTCGGTTGGGGATTTTTGTTTTCAACTCCCCAGGTCCATAATATACTATTTGTGCAAGTGTAACGAAAATGCAATGTATCCGTGATAGAATATCATATTTATTATATGTAAAATATATCTATATATACACATATTATAAGTATAAGAAATAAATAAAAGCTAAATGCCCATTTAATATGCATATAATATATATTATATTCTATTAGGGATGTGTATTAAGGCATGTGCTTTCTTTTTCTTTTTTTCTTTTTTTGCGGTCAAAAAAGAAGCATGATAATTGCGTGTAGGTTGATTATATTTTCTTTTCTTTTTGTTTGTACTCGTTATTTGCGTATAATTGAACGTCCAAAAACGATGGCAATGCTCTTGAAATTTTTGATTAACGATTTCCGTTCATATTGTCTAGACGTACGAAGGAGACCTTTCAAATCAGATTATTATTTTAAACGAATTATTGTGTAATATTAAAATTAATATTAAATGTTTAGAAAAATGGTGGCCTGTTTTTGCGAGTTTAATATTTGTACAGTCAATAACCATAGAATTTATTCGGAGTAATGCACTTGATGTTTGGTTCCTCAATAAATATACCGTTTTAAATTAAAACAAATCCTACAGGATTTTGTAATATTGGTGATAAATAAACCAAGCAATAATTATAATAATATAATGACAGTGTCACATGAATAATATCAACGATGTGCAAGTATTTAACGTGTTATAATGAATTCTTCGAATCCTAGTCAGAATTTATGGCGTTTATATCGTTGTTGATTCTTGTCTCGCAAGTCTTGTATATGTGTGGTAATATATCTAATTAATGTCTACATTTTATTCAAAACTTTAATATTAAAAATAAAGAGGGGAAAAAAAGCAAAAACTCTTTACATGGGACTTGAAAAAATAATAATAACATAATACATGATGAAAAAATGGATTATTCATTAATTATTCGTGTTATACACGGAAAAAAGTTATTCAAGTACAGCTATATATTTAAATACGGCGGGTAGAAATTCTACTTAGAATGTCCAATCCGTGTAAAATAATTGAAATCTGAATGCGGTCAAACTGAAAATTGGAATGAACTTTCAAAATGATCAATTTTGATAATTTTCATTCCGATTTTTAATTTAATTAAATTTGATCAAATTCAGACTTAAACTTTTTTTATTCGGGAAATTAATCTTTATTTGTGCCAGAAGAAAATGTCTAAATACGAAACATATACGTATTAATATGTATGTAATAAGTATAAATAAATCGTTCATATTTCTATCTGCATACTTATAACGTTTGTTTAAGTAAAAAACTGATATTATTTTTTCCGTGTAGTATCACTTATCGACAATTGCTGAGAAACGCCATATAATTTTATCATTCATATAACGAGTTGATCGAAAAATTAGTTTTTTTTAATTAGTTTTATTTCAACCGGTCATACAATTATTTACTTTATTACTTAATATCCATCTCTTCGCATCGTTGACAATCACTTGATGAGCATTTCACAACTCCGGTAATACATTTGTCAGCAATGGCGATTGATTTGCAAGGTAGCTTTCAAAATCCGGTTGCTAGCTGGGATATTTTATTCGTGTAAGCTTAAAAAACTTGTAAAAATGCAATTTTTTGTACTGTTACGAAGTTAAATAGATGGTGGTACTCTGATGTTGTAGCGTGGACAAAATTTTTTTCAATAAAAAAATTTTCATACACAAGCAATACCATTGCCATTCATTTTTTTACCAAGTAGTTCTTTTGTATGCCCATTGTATCAAAAGTTTTTACAAATATATATATACATACTAAATAATAAAAGTTGACTAATGAAGCGTCTGTATTTTAAATCCAGAACAATTTTTTTGGTCAAATTCGAGATATTGAAGTATCAAATATTCAAATAATCTTGTCATACCACACTTTTGATAACAAATATAGTTGATTAAAACGATTTTACTCTTAGTAGATATTTCCGCGATTCCCGATAATTTTAAATATAATTTTTGTTCATAATTTTAAAAAAATTTGTTTGCCTTATGAATTACGTTTATTAAAATACTTTTCTCGGCATATACATACATAATATAACGACATATATAAACGACGCAACAATAAACGACATCCAACTGACCAACACGGCAACGTACTCCCAAAGATTTTGCTTCTTCCCAGAGTTGATGATATCCTCATTGTCATCTGCGTCAATGTCCAACCCAGCCGTCGCTTTTGGATCTAAGATCGTTAAGAACAAAACTTGGCCGATTTTGCTTTTTAAGATTGAAATGGTTGCCGCGCTGATGAATGTGGGTGGCGCAAATGGCAATTCTAGCATTTCACGAAGAATCATCGACATGATCAAGGAGAAAGCAGCCATGGTGAACGAAAATTCGTAGAATATCACTAAGAACAAAGAAAAAATGGATAATGTAATTGCATTAACCAGATGACAATTTTGGATCATTTTTATTTTTTTTAGGTGATTATAAGCAATAACTGCACTAAGAAAACAATTGTTTGAATAAAATAACGAAATTATTGGTTGAAAATTATCAAGACTGGTTGTCCATCAAAAAAAATTAGCGGGTAAATGAAAAGTTGTTCCTACGGAAAATTCAGTTGTTACTGCTGAAATTAAACTAAATTTGTTAGCTGATTCAACGTAATTCTCGTGTGATTATTAATGTAAATAAATTTTAAATTCAATTTCAAAGATAAAAACTTTTAATTGATAATTTAGCAGCAACTTACTTAAGCGGGGTGCCTCCGCTCCATTAAAAGGAAGAACCCAGTAAAGGTATAGCATGGCCAGAAGATGACAGTAAAAGTTAATGCAAGCTACCGTGGTGCGTTCCGTTGACTTGGCATCCAGCCACATTGTCGTCAATGTTAACACAATAAGCACTAGACGAATTTATGAAAAGCGATTACTTAAATACCCACGAAGTTACTAAAAAAATTAAGGCTTGTAATAATTTTGTTTACCAAAAATCGGAATAATGAAAGCCGAATGCATAGCTTCGGGTTGTCGTTCTAATAAAAAGTGTATCGTTATCATGGGAGAACTGTCCTTGGATTTGAATTTGTAATTATTGACGTGGTAATTCGCTCCGGACGACACTAATTTCCATTGCCAGTTTGGTCTGTAATCGTCCAGCATGACCTGTAATCGTTAACTTTAATCAATCCAAACTGTTTCATTAAAAATCAAATCAGAAGTCAATATGATTATTGTGCGAAATCTACATGTTTTATTTTCCACCAATTTGATCTGTGTTTTTATCGTTTGCAATAATTATTAAATGGTTTTGAAATTTCAAGTCAATATTCAATTTTGCGTTTGTATGAATCTCAATATAGAAATATATCTTCGAATCGGTTTTGTTACTTCGTGGTGAATTTTTTGAAAGTCGGACGTCAATAGCGGTGACTGGAATATCTTTTAGCAACAGACTGATTTGGAATAAATGACTCGATTACCACGTTTCGTATGAATTTGAAGGCGATTTCCATGCCGCTGTGAGACCAAGAGGCCAACTCGATGGTACAATTTTGGGTGTCATAAGGCCACATTGTATAATCAGCTTGGCATAGCACGGTGTAGGTGCTCGAAGCGACGCACATTATGCCGCCATTGTAATACAGTTCGCATATTGTAAAAGGGATTTCGTTCTGGTCTTTACTTAGGTCTCCGCTGAAATTTAACAGTTGCTTTATCGCCATTCGCGCGAAGTACTCATCATCAACAAAAATTTCCAACGAAATCATTTGATTGATCTTACGAATTGTGCACGGCTATATCTGGGGTCCAAATTTCATCCGAATTGACGCGGATGCCTCGGGTATAATTGAACTTCTCTGGTTCCCATTTCAAATGGATATCCGTCCATCCCTTGAAATCAAGTATGAAATTTCAATGATGATTAATGATACGTGCTGACTGTGCTATGAACAATTGGTTGTTTTGCTATTGACAAGATTTTATTTAACTTGACCTTAGAAAGCAAAAATTTGAGGTCAAGTCACATGTGACGTCTTTACATGATGACGTCACACGTGACTTATTTGTGACGCTCGTGTGATTTACAGATGAGTCACACGTACGTCGACTGACAGAAAAAATGTTTAGCTCTGCCAACTATATTTAATAGTTGCTGAAAATTCTTAAATAAGCTACATATTTTGCTTAGAATAGCTAATTTCTAGTTGAATTAACAATCTGCTAATTAAAAGAACAATTTACATAGTTTACTCAACTATGAAATAAAGTTGGCCGTATTCAACTATGAACATAGTTGAATCAACTATATGCTAATTGTGCACACTATCATTTTTATCGGTGTCAGAATGAGTCTCTGAGTGTGACTGTGGTGTGATTTTGCAATGACATCAGTCCGAACTCTGATATCACTCTAATTTTACACGAAAATAACGAAAAGCTCATAGATAAGTGACAATTCAAAAATAGAATTTATGCATATAATTGATACTACATATTAAGTATATTGAGTATATCTAAATATCACTTTGTGACGTACTTGACATCGATTTATGATATATTATGCCACACTGAGGGCCTACAAAAACAAAAGGGGAAAAAATTCATTTGACCCGCATGTGACAAATGAGTGCACTGCAATTAATTTAAGTTAATTCTGTGATCAAGCTGTTTATTCAAATTGTTTTTAATTGAGCATTATAATTGAGTAAGTAAGTTTATTTGAACTGTTACATAAACTAAAAAAACAAAAAAATAATAAAATAAAGAAAGAAACGTATATGAAGTGATTATTTGAGTAAAATGTAACTTACGAATATCGTCCAGGCATGCACTTTGAACGTATTTGTATAATCCTCCTAGAAAATTCACTCGTTAAAAAGTGAAGACTAACAAGTCTAACAAGCAGTCGAGCAAATGTTAAGAAAGTGTTGACTTACAAATTCAATAAACTTGGGTATCAAAGCGAACTTGATTTCAGTCGCATTCTTGCGATTCAAGCTGGGTCGAATTGTGGTATCGTAGTCGCACAATAAATAATTTTTCAGCGACAGATCCACGGACTTGCTGATAATGTCTTTGCACTCTATATTTTTTAATTTCGCCGAAACCAACACTACACCGAGCAGACACAAAACGGTTACCCGAACGTAAAATCGCGTAAACGGCATCGCGCGCGGAAAACGAGGCACGAGTGTGAATGGTATTGACCGAATGGTATTCTTATGATAATCGAACGCCCCATGAAATTTGAAACCGATTGCACCAAGTGCCGCCCATCCGTTCGATGATATTTTAAATACAAACCAGCGATTTCGTTATCCACTTCTTTCGCAACTATTAGATAACACGAGCTCGCATCAAAGTAAAATGTTTTTCAAATTAACTACAAAATAGGATGAAATTTCTTTAATTTAAGTCACTTTGGTTTTTACATTAATGCTTATTCAACTACATATACTGAATTACGATTTTGATTAACTATAGCTTAACTTTTTCTAAAAAGGTTTGTAAAAACACTGAAAATTTGTAAGACAAGATATATTTACTTTGATATAAATTTAAAATTAATGCTTTAATAATATGTACAATAAAAACGCTTTCGTTTACGTACAACAAAAGTTGAAAAAGGTCTAAATTTACAATACCAGACATCGTATTTACGAATTAAAGCGATGTCCGAATTTCGAAACGCGAGAGGCCCCTCTTTTTTTTTAATAATTACCACGGACCGGGAGCCTTTGTGGGCTGAAAATCGTTTTCAACCGGTATCAGTATGATTAACATAACGACGTAGATGAAAATAACACAGACGAAGGATAACCGTTCGATGATGATCGCCAGCCGTCTCCAATCCGATATTTCCTTCACAATGGGAGATGATTCCGCGTTATCCCCGGCATTGTCCGGCGAAGATTCTAATAAAATTCTGCTCTCGTTGCCATGTATTAATAAAAATTGCGACGCGCGGTAGCTCAGCACGACGGACACCGCGCTGCTCATCCAATTAGGCGCTAATTTGTCAACGGCTTGTAATTTTCGTAGCAAAGTTGTCGAAATCATCGCAAATGATGCCAGCAGCAGGGAATTCCGGTAGAAAATCACTGCAACACATTGGCGCGCGGTAAATTTGATCTTTTACACCTGCTACAGCAGCGAGCGAGCCGCTGTAATTATAATCTTATCACAGCGTGTTAAATAACCATGCATCAAATTCTGTGGCAAAACTGTATCGCCAAAAGTATAAGAACGTTCGGGCATTGTGGCCCGGCTAGGAAAACCGACACTGATTGGTTTGTTAATTTGAATTAATTAATAGTCTCTCGATTTAAATTAAAATTACAGATCGCGATGAACATTTCGAATAATTATCGAGGAAACATTTACATTTTTAATCATTACATTAAAAAGCCAATCATTGTATGAAGTTGATAATATAAAATATAATTTTAATCATATGGTACATTATAATTGTTTTATGTATTATGCGTGACGTATAACTTATCGGTAATTCGAGTTTTGAAGACAAACAACATGGAATACGATCTTGGTTTGCGATTTCATACAATCAATGATTGAATCTGATTTAAAATTGAATTATATGAAAAAAACAACTTACCCATATGAGGCAAATTTTCACCATTTGAAGGCACTATCCAGTGCATATCGAATATTACGATTAAGTGACACATAAAATTAACACCTGCTAACGCTATCCTCTCGTATGATCTTGAGTCCAACCACATTGTCGTCAGAGTTATTAACATTAACACTGTAGTATGTTAAGATAACATTGCTATTAGTGCAAACTATTTGCTACAGTTGAAATTTGTATTTGAAAATTGGCAGTAAGTATTCGTTATAAGCTATATGATTTGTTTTTCAAGTTTCAAAGTCTAACCGAAACAAGTTTAAATTTTTGTTAAACAAATTTACATTTACTAAAATATGTAATGTTCTTTTTATTTTAATCATTCAAACTGCATTTAATTGTTAAATAATTGGTATTATATACTCTTAAATAAATCCGTTTATTATATTGGAGCATTATTTCTATAACAAGTGGATCGATTTTGTAGTAGATGGTATCCGATGATTATGGGAATAATCCACTTACTATTAACCCATATTTTTGGATTTGTTTAAGAGAGTAGATAAACAGTAATTATACGGGGTTTCGCTGTTCAAATTTACTCACCAACAGCTGGCGTCACAAAAATCGATTGCGTCATTCGAGAATGTCTTTCCAAATTAACTTCAAGAATAAGCACGGGAAACGTGTCGTTCGGACAGCACTCGAATTTAGTCACTTGCCTTGTCAGATTCATGCGTTTCACACTCCACAATACGTGTGGTGAAAAATGTTCGGTGCTTATCTGCAACGATTGTTAATTGCGTTTTATTATTATTTTAGCGCTTCATACTAGAGCATTCATATTTTATTATTTTATTCGAATAAAAGATTTTAATCAAGGTCCTAGTAAATTGGACAATACACGTTAATAAAATACTAATTTCGTTTTTTAGTGACTGGAACTTAACATTAGTATGTTTTTAAATTATTTCGATATTAAAATTCCAATTAAAGTAAACAATTAATGAAAAAGTAGTATGAAGGATATATACTTTAAAAGTAAATATCTCTTATTGAAATATTTTTCATGTCGAAAATACGAAAAGTTTCTTGACTCGTCATGTTCTGAGATACTCGTTTTTACGTGCACATTTTATTTTAATGCAGTCTTGAAAACAACGAATATTACGAAATTTGTTTTCGTTGATTTAATAAATATACTTGAATATCGTAATAATTTTAAAAGAAACTTCATTATAGATTGGGTTAGTAGGCGAGTTCAAGATAGGTTCAACTGATTCATACTGCTTCTTTGGACAACAAAAAATTAATTTCTTCGCCAGTGTGCGTCCACGAGCCAAATCTGATGGTACAATTTTGTTTATCGTAAGGCCATAGCTCATAATTCCCGATGCATTGAGTCGTGAACTTCATCGCAGGCACGCAAAAGATAAACCCGGAACTCTCCAAAATACAGTCTGTTGAAGGAATTCCCTTTTGATCTAATTCCATGTCGCCTCTAAATAATATTAATATTACAATTGATTTTCAAAATAATGTTTTTGAAATATCGTTTTTTTCACTTTGAACAATGATTATTTTATCACTTTTATTCAGAGAACATTTTTTTAAATTAAATATTCATATTTGAACATGAATTTAATAATAATGAAAAATAATAATAATAGTACATTTATTTGAATCGATAAATGTTTATTAGATCTAAATAAACGTCTATTTGATTGAAAGAAATTATTGAATTATAACAAATAAAGATTCGATTGCAAGAAATGAAAAATCGAAATTTTGAAGATCTCAGCTGTCATCAATTAGCATCGTACAATTTTTATTCCACGACATTACAATTTCGCATTATTAAGCAATTTTTCGTCGTATCATGTTCACTGACTTACGAGTTATATACGGAAAAGTCTGGCTCCCACAATTCATCGCTTTTTACCCGAATGTCGGTCACTTCTTCGAAATCTCCGGGATTCCATTTCAAATGTTCATCCATCCAGGTCTAAATACATAAATATATAACAGACAAGTTTGTTGCAGAATTTATATGACTAATTATTACTATTACTCACTTTAATATTAGTTACGTAAATAGTCTAATAATAATATTGCAGTTAATGGACTTATTTTGTAATGATTATTTTATTTTTTACTTACAAAAGACACCCAGGAGTGTAGAGTGAAGAGGTTCGTATGGTCATCCTAAAAATGTTTCTCATCAAGTATTCGCTAATAGTTAATTATATGCAAATTCTAATGTTTAAATTAACAAACAAAATTTATTTTATAAAATGATTACGTGAATCCATCTCAATATTATTTTATTGATTAAGATGTACTGAAATTAATGTAAGGTTAAGTTTCAATGACTAAGTTTTTAAGCTAAAAAAAAAAATTCCCGCAAATTTAAAAAAAAAATTAATACCTGTTGATATTTTTTTACAACATATTGTTTTCACGTTATTTTTTGTGAGAATAGCTTACAGAGAAAAATATAGTACCACAATTTGGAATTTTTTGTTCGTAAAATTCACGGTCCTTTTTTTAAATGCAAGTTATTTTTTCAGTGAACATAGTCAAATTGCGTCTTACGAAATCCATAAACTTCGGCATGACGTGAATGGTGACGTTGATCGTCGAGTTGGTATTAAGAATAGGTCGAACGGTCGCGTCATATTCGCAAAACAGGTGCCGTTTCAGGCGCAGCAGCACTGACTTGGAAACCAATTCTTTACATTCGAGAGATTCCCCGGCCGAAACGCCCGAAAATATTGCACGGCAAGTCAATAAAACTATCAAACAATCGAAAACACGTCCCATTGTCTTGTAAAGACAGCGAGCAGTAAACGACTGTAACACATTCACCGTAATGGGAAATTGCCATTTTTGAACGCCCCATGTAACGCGATACGCAGATAGATACGAGTTTGTAACGCCTATTTTTTACTTATTTGCTCTTGATTGAACTCGACTGATTGATTTTTAATATATATTCTGAGTTTCATTCTACTCTTTTCTTTTTCACTTTTTTTATAAATAAAAAATAATGACCATTATATTAAAAATACTGCACATAAGATGAAAATTGGCATAAATAAATATAATAATATAAACTATATTTTACTTACGCATACCTTTACATATTTATTTCCTTTCTCTTATTCGAAACCTTGCTTTGATCTAATGTGCATACACGATTATAATATACAGGTTTGTGCAAAGGATTCGCGGAACATTGTTTGGTGGATATCTTAGACGCATTTTACGTAAACTTTAAGAAGCTTCGGAGAGAAATATGAAAAAGAAAAACAGCTTATAGTAATACGATAATATTTTATCTTTATACAAGAACCATTTTGCATGATTCGGTTTACGGCAGCGTATCTCGGCATATCTCAAAAATATATCATTCGAATTTAAGTATTTATACAACTCTTAAACTGTTAAAGGCAAGAACAATGTGATATCGGGTTTAGACGATTGATTTTTACTTGAAGGAAATAATGCTGACATTATTCACAAGTCATATGAGATTATACTTGTGGTTCCAAATAAGGGTCATTAGTAGATCTGATTTAAATGCACTAAAAAAAACTCTTTTGATGGGAGAAATAGAGAGTTAAAAAAGTTATCTATATGGTTTTTATAACTATCTCGGATAATCAATTTACATATTTGAAGATAAACGAGAATTTTATGTAGTTAGAGGGAGGGAAGTTGTAGGGAAGAACGTGCCGACGGACAACTCGATGCTCGATTAATTTTCAACCATTCTTAAAAAATATATACTTCGCCATTAAAATTAAAACCTCGTTTTAATTGTTTTTGAATTGAACTATATTCGACACGATGCGGCTTTTGCGTTGTAACGGATGCCACTATATAAATTTAAAATTAAATTTTCCAACAATAATGATTGAATCTTGTAGTAAGATTTGACATTTTATGTGAAAATTTAGTTTATTTGAAATCAAGATGTATGACGCGCAAGATTGATTAAAGCTTTACTCAAAATTAACTTATTTTGGCGAATCATCAAGATAGATCCCAGGTTGACTCAATATTTTACATTTTGATTAAAAATAAATGTTTTAAGAGTGAAGGTTGCAATAGTCGGGAAATCCTTTATCTCGAGTGATATCCGAACCATAGGTGGTCCAAGAGTTATCGACAGGCTTAAAGTGTAAAGCAAGCTTCAGTATTGATAGTGTGTTTCATCTTTATTCCGAATAATAATTTTTTTATCACAAAGTTAATATATATTTTTTATACTGAGAGGAAAATTTATTTCAAATATTTTATCCGAATAATACTACTACTGGTCAGATCAAACAAATTGCTAAATTGGAGACTCTGGTATTTTGTAATTAAATATGTTTGATTTTTTAGCCAGTTATAATAAAAATGTTCCATATAATTGCTTTTCAGTTTTGATTGTTTTACAAAAAATGCAAAACATCGACTTACTTTTGTATTTACTTTATTAATACTTCATCTTAACAACTAAATGTCATTATTAGCGTATACTCGTATTTTTAAATTTTATTTCAGAGTCGTAATCGTACATTAGCTATGAGGTCATTGAATGCGTTCATAAAAAGGCTGGCTTGATTGGAAGTCGATTTGTAAAATAGCAAATAATTGCGACGGACACGATGATTACGAAAGAAGTAGTAAGAGAGACGATTTGCATAAACGCGGTGCACGGCGCGCCCTCCTGGTTTCACGGCTGTCAGACCGAGAGGACGAGGCTCTGAATTTTCGTCGATGCTCCTCGCCGTCGTTGAATTTACATAATTTCCAAATTCGCTCTTCGCGTCGACGACTATCCGACAAGATGATGTGACAAGTCCTGTCACTACCACCTATGCCGCGTCGCTCCCGTCGGCTACCAAAGACATTAAGCTTCAAACGCCCGTGAAATCGTTCGAATCACTCCATCGAATAATTCCGTCCGATTTACAAACAACGGACCTTGCGATTTCGCCATACATTTTTATCCCGCTCGTCATCCCGGAAATTCATTTCGCCGCTCGATAATGCAAGCTTAAGCGCGCAAAATTTATTTCGCTCGTTTGCATAAGTCACCGCGCTCAACCGGAAAACAAATTGAGAATGATTTTTTTCCGCCAGTTTTGTTGGTTTTTGTTTCTTTTTTATTCGTTGTTTTGAAGTTCCTTTTCCCTCCATTTTTATCTGATTTCTGATGCTTTTGCCACTAAAATAAAAGCGCGAGTTGATGGAATTAAATGAATTGATGTCTTTAATCCTTCGTTAGTCGCGTTATAAGTTAAATGTGGAGCCTGCGTGTGTTCTTGAAAATACACGGGGAGCAAAACTGTCATTGGACCAACAACACGTTCGTAATACAATTACATAAACGGCTAATTACGTAATCAATAAACAACAAAATTGATTGTTCTGACAAATTGAAATTTGTAAAAAAAGTTCACGTAATGTGATATATACACATACATATATATGCGATACAAATTTATTTGTATTTAGTTTAAGATTCATAAAAGAGTAAAAGTACTTCGCCGTCGTATGACAGATCCTTTAAAGAATACAAACAGTGGAAGTTTTATTGTTACAGTCAGGCAACAGAAAAACAGGATCTTGGAATCAAGTCTTCAGATCGCGATTCATTTGATCTGACTCGACGTCTGTTAAAATAACCAAGATCAACGAAACAATTTTAATGTAAACTTTACGATAAAATAAAAAAAATTGACTAACGAGTATTAGTCTACTATAAATCCTCTGAAACAACTCTACAAATACTTTGTGCTATTACGTTACGACGAACCAAGGATCATTATAATACTGAAGCTTAAAACGTACAATCGTCTTCATTTTCATTTCTTCCACCCTTCACGATCGAAGTAGTCACTGAAAGTATTTCTCTATTTTCAACAAATTATTTTAATCAGGAATTTTTTCGCGAACGGTCTGCAAACCGGCGCCGGTCGGCGCGATCGTCGATCGCGTTACTCGGCTTTGAAATAAAGGACGGTCTAACCGCGGAGACAAATGCGGGTAAATATGTGCGCGGGCAGAGGGCGGAGGGGGTCGACGGGGGCGGGTTCGATGAGGGGAGGAGGGGGAGGGGCGGAAAAGGGGGTGCTTTCGGCGCCGGTGGTGGGCGAATATTTACGTCGGTGGGGGGCCCGGCGTTTAAGGGATGCCAGCTGGTGCGCGTGCGCCCCGAGCGCGTGAAACTTACTGGCGCAGCCACTCCCGATCGGCAGCCAGCCTCGCACCACGGGATCATCGGCACAGTGATCACTTTGCCGTGTCCTCAGTACACCGGCCGCATCCGCACAAGGCACCGCACCGCTCCCTCATACGGTCCGTGCGACGTGTCCCAGTGCACGACACACTCTCACGCGCACGCAACCAGGTACCACGAGCCAGGCGCCAGGCTGGCGCGAAACAGCACCGCGCTCGCGCCGGTATTCCGATCACGTCCGCCTGTCAATTCAATTGACAGCGGACTTACCATTGATCCTAATCGTTTATTACCGAAAACAGTGAACAGCACTGTCGGGCTCAACCATCGTTACCGCGGCGATCCACAATTGTGCTACACGTAAACGTGTGGTCAAAACACAACTCAATTACCACAACACATTCTTCCAGTAATCGGTCAATGTCAACGACCAACAGTGCTGCTCATTCTTTTACGGTCGTAATAAAAAAGCAATGTGCGTGTGTGCGTGTCAATTTGAGTTCACCCACACATTCACATTCAGGTTTTTATTTCATCTTACCTGCTGAACGATAGACGAATCGAAATACGAAGTGTGTTTTTGCCTCAAGACAAATATTTGCAGACGCAATGCAAAAGCAAGTGTTTCAGGTAAAAGCGCTTGTTTGCAATTGCAATTCGCCTCGCAAAATGAAACATTTATTTCGAAAAGTGTCTTATTTTAAAACATTTGTTTTTGCAGGGCATCAAAAACACGTTTCTCCTTTTCTTCGCCTCGTGCGAAATGAACCGCAAAACGTGTTTGTACCTTTTCACAAGCACGTGCGGATTTCGTTTGCCGTTTCTTCTTTGCTTTCGTTTTTTCGTCGACGGAACGTCGTCGATAAAGGTCGACGTTGAGGCCGAAGCGACGGCGACTTGTGGAACGAGAGCACCCGCAAGGTGAAGTTTCCACTTTTGAGTAACATATGCCGAGTCGGCGTAGGAGAAAGATTGAAAGGAGCGAGCGAATGAAAGCTCGGGGCTTTGCATGCTGGCTTTTCTCGTAATTGGGTTGTCCGAGTAAGTTGCCCGTCACGCCCGAGCGGCCGTTGTCGCAGTTTGCTTATCTTGCATGCGGCTCTGCTTGTGCGCGCGTGTTTTAATAAAAGTGTGGGACGCGCGGCCTGCGTCACGTGGGGCGCAGGTGGTGCAGCCAGAGAATACGAACGTGCGTGTCGCGCAGTGCTTGTGATGTCGCCGCGACCCGGGGGCCGAGCGCGATTGCCCAATTAATTGCGCCCGAAACGCCGCGCGCCGTTGCACGTGCACTTTGTTATTAGTGCCCGCCGCGCGAGCGACACGGATCGTTATTAGAAGCGTGCACTTTTTCCTTTGCGATCGGAATAAGTTTGTTCGTTTGGGAGAATACCATTCTTTTTCCTTCGACGTCGGTTTTGAATGGAAAAGAATTTTATTCCGTGGTGCTGCAGATGTTGTACTTTTTAATTGGAGTGAGTTATTATTTCCTTTTTTTTCGTTCTTTGTCACTAAAGGTAGTTTAATTGTCCAAAAAGTTTTGCAAGTATGTGTGTAAAATTTGCAAACCATTTTTTTGTTCCATATTGATTTTTCAGTTTCAGAAATAAGTTCCCCATGAATAAGTTTCTTTTTCTTTCATTGAATTCTTTGCTTTTTCTGCATCGCCTCATTCTTTTTTACTATCACCACCGCTTTTTTTTTTTTTTTTTTTTTTGAACGCGATCCATTTTCTCGCGAGACAGTTAATATCGTAAAAGGACATGTTGCGAAAACATCTGTTTTAATCGTTTGTCATGAATTTAGAAGGACTCGGGCATAAAGGCCGGGGAAGCGGGTCTAGCAATTACACGATATTCGAATCGACGTGGATAGACAGAAGAAGCTGACAGCTGACGTCGCGATTACGCTTTCGTGCGCATCATTGGATCGACCGGTCGTGCGAACATCCTCCGGAATTTCATCCTTCGTTAGCTTCGCTAATGGCAGTGGCGTAGCGTTCTTCGCCCGTCTGACCATTCAGGTAAGTGACTACTCGCAGTTCGTTATACTCAATGTTTATTACTGATAAAAATTCGTCCACGCAGGTTCGCTCGGTTTGCAATTTGTCGTGTGCTGACAACTTTTTTTCCATTGTCTTTGTTTTGAATGTGAAAGTAACGGTATGGAATGAATTGTTAACAGAAAGACAAAATTTAATAGTCTGATTATAACACGTTCTATGTTTACTGAGAAAGTTTTTCTTCGAATCGGAAACACGTTATAGCTAGAATAACAATATGGATGGTTGGAAGAGGGGTTCAAATTAAAGGAAATGTTTATTCAAAAGTTTTACGTGCAGCATCTAATTGTCGAGCTGGTTTTGTTTGCAAACTGCACGGCAGAATTGAAGGAATGATCTAATCTAATTACTCGGTACTAAAAGCTTTTTTCTTGTTGTTTTCCTCGGTTTTACGTATACAGAATTTTCGTTAACAGAGTTATTTAGTATAGTGGTTTGAAAAATTTATCACGCTAGAATGATTACTGAAACTACTATGTTCATAACCATAATATATAGTGTCAATAACAGGAAAGCACAAGTGATATTGTAACCGTTTTTATGGTGACATTTATTGTTTTTTTAGTTGATGATAGATCATAGCTTACGGAGAAAAAATTTTACGTCACTCCGATTAATTTATGTTAGTGCTCGAGTAAAAGTTGAATTCACATGAAGAGGAATAACTCTCATTTAAATTATGTTAAAGTTGTATGATTTTATTCTTTCTGCAAAAATTCATACACTGAGAGAACTACATGGTAAAAGTTACCATTTAAATATTAAAATCTATAAGTTTTACTACACAAATGGTAAAAGATTACCACTTAAATGGTAAACTTTACGACATAAATAGTCTAAAAAAAACTATCAGTTTACCATTTGATTTTCTTAGTGTAAGTGGATTAAAATGCATTGCGAGTTTGATTAAGTAAATTTTCATGTTATATATGTATAAAATTATCAATAATTGAAAGTTACATAGATATCTATGTATTTACAATCATTTATTGTAAATAATGCTTAGTATTCGTTCTTTAAGATATAGTTATTTTCTAATTAATTGTCTGAATTTATACATCCGTTATTGTACCGCATAAACACTAAACTTCAGCGAAATGTTACACTGAAACGATGTTCAATTTGAAGAACGTTGAAAAGCATAACATAACATTTCGAGAAATGTCGATGGTTTTAGTGATCTGAGAACGGGACAAGATGTCGGTGTTGCGGTTGAATTTTTGGTCGGATTTCGCGGGATTGAAGGAGTACGAACACCTGTAGATGGCTGAAGTATTCCGGCAATATTGGCAAACTGATTTCGAAATCCGCCGCAGAGCATTCACCTTAGCTATTGAGAAAATCGAACTCATCCAATTGCTTACGGGAAGCGAACTATTAAACATCCTGCATTTAAGTCCACTCCCAGTTCATTTGCATGCAAGTACGCGGGCAGAATCGAACTTAAGGGTTCTAATTCATTAATGTTAAATTAAAGAGAAAATGTTTGAATGAATTTGAATTAATGAACAATTTTAATTATAGGACGTTTTTGTTAATATTATTTCAACTAAAAAACTGAAAATGAAACAAATAATAAATTTTTTAGAACAATATAAATATGGATATAAACCAGAACATAAATTTTATTTAATACTGCACGAAATTAAAAAAAAAAAGAGAACATTTTCAATGAGTTAATCTTAGGTTAAATTTAGTTTGTAAGAAAAAAAGGATTTTATTATCATTTATTTATTTATTCTCTTTATTATAATGTAGATAGGTCATTTTTTTTACAAAGGATCGTAACAAGTATTTTAATTCAAAACTAGTAATACTTTAAAACTAGTGAAATATTACTAGTAAAATATTACTAGTAAAACTAGTAATATTTTAATTCCAAATAGAGACGTGCGTAGATTAATTAGAAATTCCGATGTAGTCATATGTTGCGAGAAAGGGAGATTACCCAGCGTCTTATACAATACAATTTGTGCACAAAATGAATGAACCAAGCCAAAGGAAACAACTTTTGCTGCGAGATAAAGTAAACTTTATCGATACGGGTTATATTATTACATCAAAATCCACAATAAACCAGTCTGGCACTTCTTGCTATCTCATTCTTTTACCGCGAAATTTTTTCTCTTTAAGTAAATTATCGTATGTTCAAAAGATATTTCATCTTTGCATTTACTTTGTTTCTAACTATTTTTCCTTTTTCAATTCACCAAATTAATCAATTTTTCATTTTTTTAAATGATGTTACGAAAGCAATTTTTAAATTATCTTAAATGTGCTATTGTTTAACGGAAATCGTTGAATAAAAGTGTCCTTTTATACGTTCTTTGTATTACTGTTAACGGAGTGTCTGCGTCACTGAAACTTGACATAAGATTTCATCTTCTCCAATTTACACGTAATGGAAAATAACATCTGGCGGGACTATTTCGAAACGCGAAATTCCCGTTCTAGGCGTTTTTGTAATCCTCATTTTCCGGAGGAGATAGCCAATTGAAATTTGACTAATGGTACTCTTTCCTCAACGACGTTTTCAATGAAATTCCATCCTTTCTCCCTATTCAATTTTATCTTCTTACATTCAACGAAATTTACAATTAATTACAACAGCGGCGATTTCAATTTAACAGCAATAACCAAAATAATTTATAATTATTTTAATTGCTACGGAAAAAAGAGGCGTAGATACCGCATATACTTTCTTTCCACATGATAACACTAGAAAATTGAATTTAACATTGATTTACTACAAACATCACTTTAGTCTCAACGCTTTTTACATCAATAATCGAAAAATCTTTAAATTTAAAGTATGATTAAATTAACAAAGATTCTTGATTAAAAAATATTCGCGCATATAATTGAATAATTCAATTTTATATACAATGAAGTAATCGTTAGAAAACAGTCGAAACAGTTACAAAAGCAGCGTGAAGAAGTGTAACTTTCCGTCTACTGTTTGACTCGCACGCGTGAGGGTGAAAACAAACGTAATGAGCAATTGTACGGTGCAATGCTTATCGCGATAAATTACTTAGGCGGGGTCGGCCAACCAGCAACAATTTCTGGTGACTCTGAAAATAATAATTTTTCATTGTCGCTGGTTCGTTAACGAGCCATTTGCTTTTCCGTATCACGTGGCGTCGCGCTCGAGCAAATTTTCAAAGTTATGAAATACCGCAAAGCGTACGTTTATCGAGCGGATATTGAATAAATAATCGAGTGCGATTAGTAACATAGCCTGCAATTATAACTAAATAAATATATAATAAATAAATATAATAATAAATTAATAAAACATATTTTTACTGATCCCTAAT
>JABFOV010002534.1:0-19499 GCA_022817685.1 Aradophagus sp. ZL-2020 | reverse complement strand
AAAAAAATATATTTCTCAACGTGCAAAGTTGTTTTTCTCACACATTTATGTCAATTACATTTTATTTTATTGTTATTTACAAACGGACTTTGTAGATAAAATTTCCAACGTGTACTAGTAAACGAAAATTATTTTAATATTATTTAACAACACATATTTCAATTAAAATTGAAAATACTGTATTCTGAAAGTTGAATATATTTATCATTTTTCTTGTAAAATTATTCGATATACCATCGTTTGTAAATGAAGAAAATTTTATTAGATTTAATTTTCGTTTACTAACAAACGTTGGAAATTTCACGAGCTTAACGAACTTCGGAAACTTCCACCGGACAAGTTCCTCTATTAAATCTGAATTTGACCCATTCAAATCCACAATAACACGTCGAGTTCAATTACAACATGGTCGTTGCTAATCGAGGCGCGGACGTAGCGTGAAAGGAACAAAAATGTCGAAACGGTTAATTTGAAGGAAAACACTGAATGGACCGTCACGTCATTCACGATTGTTCGCCAGCTAATGCGGTGTTCAATTGCAACTCGCACTTTTGAAAGCCGACACCGGCGATCGCGCGGCTAACGAGATCAGAGCGAGGCGCTGGAGATGCTTAGACGCGCGACACTACTCCCACGCCGAGCGGCTCATTCAGTCAAGGACAAAGTTGGTCCCAAACACTGTAAAAAGTGTTTCATTTCACAATGTTCTTGTACTCACGTTGAAAACGTTTACAACGTGTTTCAAATGTGCAAGAAGTTTGCAACGTTTATTTGCAACGAATTTTTAAACAACTGTTTAAGAGAAGAAGAAATGTTTAAGAGAGCATTTATGGAATTTGGAATTTGTTGCAAACAAACGTTGCAAACTTTCTGCACATTTCAAATTTTAACCTACTTTTTTAACATGGAATTATTCTTTGCAGTGTTTTTATAAGTTATATAATTATGAAGTAAAAATAATTTATAATGAATATTGAGATTAAACGTCGTTTTCTTGCTTAGACGAATAAAATTAATAGTTTAATTAATAGTAAAGATGTTCCAATTTTACCATTTAAAGAATATACTTTATCATTTGAGTATTCTATTTTATTTCTTAATTATATCTTATGTGCCTGAAGTTTGCCACGTGGCAAATTGCCACATGTTTTTGACTTAGGAAATTTTCTATGTTCGAAAATTGAAATCGGCAAATACAACAATAAACATAGTGAAAAATATAAATTAACACAAAAAATTGTCGATTTCAATTTTTGAATTTAGACAATTTTCTAAGTCCAATATGTGTGGCGATTCGCCACGTGACAAACTTCAAGCTCATTTATATCTTTCAAATTCAGTAGTAACTTTTACTGTTTGGTTCTCATTATGTAAATAACAATTGTCATTAAAAAATGTACAACTCTCGTTATCAATTCGACCGTGTTGTAATTAATTTAACAATTCGAAAAGTACATGTTTTCATACTCGGTGATCTAATTTTCACGAACACGATTCAATTAAATGATTGGATTAAATCAACGAAAAAAATGTTGTCTTCGGTGCACTTTCGCGGCGTTATCGCGACGGTCAGCTGGCCGTTGGGCCAGCTCTCATTTCGCATTCATGAGCATTCTCGTCGTATATCAAATAAACAAACCAACGTGTACCGTTGCTTCGGGGGGACGCAACTGTAAGCCGGCGGACGGGATTTACGTAATAATTGCCGTCCCGTTTTTCTGTTACAGTTTCTACAGAATCTAGGCAAGGTCGACAGAACCGCGGACGACATATTCGACGAGCACCTGCAAAATTTCACCAAACAACAAAACGCTGCCAACAGACTGCAAAAGGAGTTCAATAATTATATCAGATGCGTCCGAGGTGAGCATTGACACGTGGAAAGATAAAAAGTGATGTATTGCTGCGGGATCGCATTTTCTTTCTTTCATCTTTCCAAGTTACAAATACGTCGAAACGTGAACATTTTTGCGATTTCCATTTTTTTCTTCGCCTATTATATGATGGACGAAATTTTCAGTGACTCCAAGTTTTGATTCTGATTGATTTATATAAATATAATAAAAGTGTAATAAAAATTGTTAATTGAAAGGTTCGAATTTTATTTAGATGATAAAACTATAATAGTTTTATTATTTAAATGATACTTTCAAGTATTAATTTGATATTCTTGAAGTTTTTAACGTTTATTAGTAAACGATAATAAAATATGATATACTTTTCTTTATACAAATATTAATTTTTATATTGATAATTTTATAAGAAGCTAAAATATTTCAATGTTGGAGGATATAATTTTTCCATTTTTGATTACAATATATGTTATTGAATTATATATAATTAAATTTCGTTTATCAATAAACGTTGGAAACTTCAACTCCATTTGATTAGTAACTTTTAAAATTTAATACAAAATACAATTCCTTATATATATATATATATATATATAGCATAGTTTTAAATAATTTGACATCAATTTCTGAAACAAAATTTTGTGAAAGCAATTACATTGTTTTAACATGTTTTTTTATCCCACTTTTGCGGTAATCATCGAACATATTTTCTTATCTCACGACCGTTTTCGTTCGCATCAATCGATACGAGCAATTCAGTCTTGGCCGTCGAAACGTCGTCAATGGATAAAGCGATATCGTTCGGGCACCCACAACTCGCGCGATTCGTTGAGCCTAATCGCCGGAAACGCTTGATCTCGTTTCCTCGAGCAAGAATATTTCACGAGGCGCCGTGGCGGATTTCGACCTAATATTGTATTTCAAGAACGGAGCAAACAATGTCGCGGTAGCAATTGAGTGTTTCATATGCACGCCACGGCCGGACTATATATTTTTAGATTGCGCCGAGAATTAACACGGCAGCGCGAAACACGAGAGGCGAAACAATCACCGGCCCTGCTCGTCTTATCTCGTAGTTTTATGGAGTTGAAGTTTCCAACGTTTATTAATAAACGAAAGTTAATTATATATAATTTAGGAACACATATTGTAATCAAAAATGAAAAAAGTTGTATTCTCGGGCATTGAAAATATTCTAGCTTTTCCTTGTAAAATAATTGAATCAAAAAATACTATTATTTGTATGAAGAAAAGTATATTATATTTCATTTTCGTTTGCTAATAAACGTTGGAACTTCAAGAACATGTATTTTTCCTGTCGACGGGTCTCCTCGTTTCGCTCTTTATTTCCTCCTTATCTTTTTATCCTCTTCCCATTTGCCGTTCTTTTTTATATTTAACAGTTCATTCGTTTCCAACCCACATATCTTACGAAAGCAAATTTCTATTTCCCATTTCTTTTTCTTTTTGCAATAAAAAATCCAGAAAAGTAAACAAGAACAGTTATATTTTATATTTCACTGTTTGTTTTACAGGAATACACAATAATTTCGCAATTTTTCCTAATTACAAAGAAATATTACAGCTTTTATTTACTTTTTTTTTGTTTCGTTTTATATGCACAATATTTAACACTAATTTTCCTTACCAAAATCCTTTTCTCCCTTCGGTTTGTAAATTTACAAATAAATTTGACCGTCTGGAGGTACTAATCCGTGGCATCATACATGATTTTTACCGATTTCGCTAATTTGATGATGTAACGACATCACAGTGTTTGCCGAATTAACTTATTTACTTTGCAAACATCATTTACTAAATAAAAAAATAATAATAAAACTGAGCCTTTTGCGTAATAAATGAGTTTATTTAAGTTGTACATGCAATTACTCTAATTATAATAAGTACGCAGCATGACTTGCCTTTAATATCACCAGGTTCCTGTGATAAGCAATAATAATCGCGTTGAGTCGACGTGTAAAGTCGGAATTAGTGTTTTCTTAATTTACAGCGTCGAAACAAAGAACAATAAAATCATATCTTCGCTATAACATTAATCCATTCGAAAAGATTATGCATCAACATTCAGACTTTTTTTTAATGAATAGTTTTTTTTCTTTTTTCTTTTTTTTAACGATGAAAACGTTTCTAACGTCGAAACTACATATTCTTTGAGTCCAACGACCAAGGCCATTTTTAAATGAAGTTTTTCAGCACCATAAATTACAGAGACGCGTACCTAGCAATAAACAAATGATATATCGCCCCGACAATAATGACGCGGACGTTTGTTTTTCAGCAGACTTTTACCCACAAAGCCTGTCCATAATTCTTATTTTCAATTAAAAACCAAACTACAACCAACCACTTTGAAAATCATTTTCAAAACGCATTCGGAGGCAACGTCGCGTTGCGCAACAAGCGAGACGGATTTCATGTTTGAAACTATGCATTTTCCGTAACGTGGCCAGGCGCTGACGAAATTCGCTGATTACCAAAGTAATTGCCGGAGCATTAACATTAATGCTTTTTCATGACGCGTCTTCATGAATTTCTTATCGCGCATCTTCGCTCGGCCACACGCAGACAAATTAACAGTACTTTTTCCTATAAATTTAGGGGGGGAAAGGGAGAAGAAACAACTTTTACGTGACCATTTTAAATTTTTCTAATAAATTTATACAAAAAAAAAAACATTGAAAATAATCACGTATCAGTTACTTTTCTAAATTTATAGGAAATAGTACCGTTAATTTGTCACAAGTGCAAAGTTTTCCACACAATTTCTTTAAACGTTTCGTTATTGAAAAATCGAAAGCAAAAAGTGCGAGGTAAATGCACCAATGTTAAAGAAATTAAAATTGTTCAAAGTTAAAATTGTACGTTTCCGGTTGAAAAGCCTGAAACACGTTGATTCTTCTTAACGCAGGTTTACCGTTTTCAACGGCGCTCAACTTTGATCGCGCCGCCGACCAGCGTCACGCGGACAGCGCGAAATCGAACGATCGGTGTCGCGAATTCGCCGCGAAAATGCCGGCGAGTTATCGCCGGGACATTAAGTAACAATGAGAGCGTAATAAGCTCGCGGCGAGCGTTTTTATGGCGGCGTAAAGTAATTTACGGCGCGTCGTTACGGTGGCTGCAATTATCGCGATAAATTGCGTGTAAGAAGCGTTGCTCGGAGCGCGACTTGTAAATGAATTTCCATTTGTTGATCCGATGATTTGTTCGCAGCCGTGCAGGCGGCGTCGAAGACGCTGATGGATTCGCTCAACGAGATTTACGAGAGCCAGTGGACCGGCCACGATCTTCTCTACGTGCAGGCACAGAATCTGGACATGCTGTGGAACGACTTCACCCACAAACTCGGCGACGAAGTTCTCGTGCCGCTCAATACCTACCAGAACCAGTTCCCGGAAATGAGGGTAAGTGTTCGTTTTTCTCCCCGGCAAACGTCAGGTCGGAAAATTGAGAAAAAAAATAGGTACCAACTGGGTCGAACGGTGCGTTCTCGTAATCTCATTGAATAATCGAATCCACGTCGATTCAAATGTGAAGTTTGCAACGAATTTCAATAAAGCATAATTACGTTCATTGAAAATCATAACCAGAACTCAAAGTTATATCAGTACGATATACAATGAAATAATTGGTTTTCTTTATTTAGTTTCTTTCGTAGAAGTGTGTCATTTTCGATGGAAAAATTATGGAAGTTGGAATTCATTGCAAGTAAACGTTGGAATATTCAAGTAGTTTTTTTTTACTTTTGGTTTTTTTGTGTTTCAAGTTTTTAACACTAGTTTTTGACAAGGTTTAACTAGGTTTTGACAATTTGAGAATTTTTATTTATCACCTGCCCGAAGTTTCGACAATGTATGAGCAAACAGTAATTTGTTGAATATAATTTAACAAAAAAATTGTAACAAAGAAATGAAAACTTCGTTTACTATTTAACGTTGAAAAAAATATATAAATATTTTGTAGGGAATTCAGAATTGAAAAAGCAACAAATCTGTCGTAAAAAGATGTAAATGGGTAAATAAAATTATACATCAAGTTATTAACGACAAGACTTGGTCTTTTGAAGATGAGTTTGAAGTGCTAGTAAAATGTAGTTACACTGTAAAAAATGTTATAACATAAATCTCCTCATACTGCACTGTTAAAAATGTTGTAAAATGCAGTTTAATTTTAGTTTGAGTACTGGAAGTCCATTTCAAAGACGTCCGTTAAATTTAGTGAAGAAAAATTGAAATCAAATTAAAACATTAGTTTAAACTCCTGTATTTACTAATTAATTTTTCAAAATAGTAAGACTTGAATTTTCTTATTAAGAGAAAATTGCTTAAAGTTGACTGTAACATTTTTAAAATGAATTTCTTGCACCTGCATTAAATTTTTATCAAACTTCAAGACTTTTTTTTACAGATAATTTTGAAAATTTTACTTACTCTTAAAATACATGCACTGAGAACAGAATTTAACGAAAAAATAATGTTGAAGTAAATAAAAAACATAGGGTTAATCGAGTTGAAAAATTTCACCTTTCAAAAAGAGGTTGAAAAGAGTTTGGAAGGAAGCTGAGGAGGTTGACATTTTTTGCTCGAGTAATCACCAGATGAAATAAACGCAAGAGGAAATGCAAAGTTGACTTTAGAATATTAATTCAAAAGGCAGAATCTTAATTTAGCACACGCACCCATCTTGTCAAGACCAGCTTCATTTAACGTGGTAAACCGACTTGACATTATCAAACGCAGTAAAAGTTTTACAAAATTTACATCTTTATTTCAAACGTAGAAAGATTATCAAATTTACTTACAACTAATTAATACACTTGGAGTGAAATGTTTTGAAACCCCATTTTTCATATTACTCAACTTTCAACTAAAAATAGTGAAAATTATTGGAATGTTTATTTTTCAATTTCTTTTTTCCTATAATCTTAATATGGAATTTAAAAGAACAGCTCGTTTTTAATTTGTTGTTTCTACCCATTCGACACGAGAAATTCAACTTTTACGGCCAACTCAAGCCATAACGCTTATTGACAAATTATATAAATATAATTTGACCGTACTCGGGACAAAGTTAATTAACATTTAATGTTACACTGAAATTTATAACCATGTAATTGTATTTGATTTAACCTTTGAGCTAGGAAATTGTATGTAAATTCGTACGCGATGTACAAAGATCAAAGGGTATGAAAAATGATTGCATTCCTTTGATCCCGCAGACATTACCTAACACGTAACCAAACGGATACAATCAATCAGTGATTTGTCCTACGTAATCAGCGACACCTTGCCGGTGATTTTCGCAAAGTCACAATCGACCTTTATTTTCGCTACTTCAGTCAGTCATCGTTCCGTTATTTCGTCACAAGGAAGAGCTTCTTCTATCTCCAAAACTATCTTTCGGTTGTTACGAAGACACATTCGATCATCCTACGTGCATACAATGTGCCTTACGTAACACTGCTGATCTCTATTAATACACAACCACTGACTTGGTGGTACTAATATTCTTAAAAATAAATAACTTTATCGCATAACTTTGCATTGATTCAATCAATTTTTTATAATATACAATATATATATCATTATAATAAATATATAATTTAATTAACTTTTATTTTTTTTATTTTGTATATTATTTATTTATATTATATTCATTTATATTTTACATTTAATTGATTAGCTTAATTAACAATTTACAATCATTATTCAATTATAACAGAAATTAAGCTAAATGCTTTCACTAAATCCTTTTTTCCCTCATTGTTCAATTAATTTAATGTCACATTTTAGCATTCTCATTGATTTGGTAAAAATGGCTTTAGGATTCAATCGTACTTAGGCGAATGTCTCTTCGGCGAATAACGTTTCACAACATTCGCAAAGTAGGATAAATGAGAATGTTGCTTAAGGCGCCAGATAAGAATTGAGGATAGGTGAATCGACCTATTATCTACCTGCTATCTGTTTCTACATGGCAGAGTGTTTGAACGCCCGGTTGCAGAGAGATTGCACCCGATCTTTAAACGTTGATTACGTAGCTTTAATCACGAGCAGCGTTTCAAATCTACTCGCTTGACTAAAGATCATTAAATTTGCAATTAAAATAGAATTCAATGCTTTTAAGGCAACTAAGGGTACTCTTAAAAATGATTAAAGCGAAAAAATGTCACTTGATTTTTTTATTATTTTTTATATTAGTTAAATACAAATTAAAATCGATTTTAATGAGTGATGGTTCACTCGACTTAAAATAATTTCTCAGACTGATTTGCTTGTGCATAAACAAAAAAAATCAATTTAATTTTTTTTCATTTATTTTGATTGAAGCTTAAAGTAATAAATGATAAAAGCCTAAAGTAAAATTTTTTACTTTTCAATTCTCTGAATGTGACATTAAAAAGTCTAATCTGTCGCTTTAAGTGAAATTAAAGTTTGATTGTGTAAACTCCATGGTAGATACTGTCAGCTGCCTTGGCAAAATATCAAATTAATTTTTCACCGGCTTTAAGTTAACTTACTCCAAGACAACCAGAGTGAGTTCATTTCTACACATCACCACCTCACGTTATGTAAATTGAACTTCATCTTTTTTTCCTAATCATAAAAAAAACAATAAAATATATAATCAAATTTCAATCAACTGTATGGATTCAGCTGAATTTTTAATCAACTAAACTATAATTTTTTACTTATGCTTGCTTACAATAATATAATAAATAATATTGTTTGTTGAAACTCAATTTTGTCTTTTAATACTATAAACTCGTTGCGAAAAACGGTTGCAACAACATTTTATACATAAATAAATAATATTGCGTTAGGTAAGAACATTAAAATGCGAAGATTATTAACTCTCTGATTTGGAAATTGCAGAAGAAGATCGACAAACGTGGGCGTAAGCTGGTGGACTATGACAGCCAGAGACACAATTTCCAGTCGTTGCAGGGCAATCCCAAAAAGAGAGATGAAATGAAAGTAACTAGGGGAAAAGAACTGTTGGAAGAAGCCAAGCGGACGTACGAGCAACTTAATTCAGAACTTCATGACGAGTTGCCAGCGCTTTATGATTCACGAGTACTGTTTTTAGTCACCAATCTGCAGACACTGTTTGCCGCGGAACAGGTCTTCCACGCTGAAAGTGCCAAGGTACGCTTCAATCATTCGCGACAAAATATTTTCCTTTTTGCACGCAGTCAAGCACTTCGATGTAACGTTTTATAATAACACAGTATTTGGCGCAAGTCAAAGGGAAAGCAATTCGTTCGTTTCGCTGAAAGTTCAAGTACTTTCAGATAATCATTGAATAATATTGTTATGTATTAATTACATAATACACTGTAATCTGTTATGTTAGAGTGTAATTGAAATACTAAATTTTGTATTCATTTTATGATCAGTGATTTTCGACTGAATTTTTATTTTTATTACAGTTAATCAAGAATTACGTAATCATTTTAAATGTATAAAAATGAAATATGAGAATATAATAATTTTAACTAAATTTACTTTTCAGATTTTTTCGGAACTCGAAGCCATAGTGGATAAATTAGCTAATGAAAGTCAACGAGGTTCTTATACATTGAAGAAAGAACCTCAATCACCGAAATCACCCAACGCGAACTCGTCGTAAGTTGCGTTAGATTGTACAACTCGTGTTTTAACTTAAATAAGTAAAAATAGAAAAACAAAGTTTAAATCGTAACACTATTATATTAATGAACTTTTACGCAAAATGAATTAAAATAATAAATTCTCTCGTTACAGTTTAATAATCAATACGCAACCAACTCAGAACAACATTTCAGCAGGTAATCTCAACATTATTTATTTATCTACTTACGTTGAGTATCTTGATAGATAAAGTAAATAATTAATAGCATTTTTATCAGTATTTTATGTACTTGTTATCTTTTTCCTGCTATTTGTCTTGTTTTAACTTACAATATATAAATCTTTGTAATTGAACAACATAATTACCCAGGCGATGACTTCGTTTTCTTTTTCCCATTTGTTTTATTGAAACTGAATTACTTGATTGTCAAATTCCCATCGACTCAGTTTGCTTGTATTTAAAATTTTTGTTGTACGTAAACCAGTTTAGCAGCTCTCCCCCCGCCCCCTTATTTTCATAAGTAATTTTGTACGCGTTATATTAATCGCACCTTATTTTGAACAATATAACGCTAACTGCTTGCTTTGAGTGTGGTTTGGTTGTCGCGTGTTGCAGCTTTGGAAGATTCCGAGGCAGTGGCTGAAAATTCATCACCTACGAGTCAATTAAACGGCAACTCTAACAGCAATGCTAACAGCAATGATAACTCTCTCAGTAATAAGGCCGCGCCTACGCAAAACGCAGGAGCACCTATCAAGCGTGTCGAGGAATTGTACGACATACCATCTGGTAAGTAGTTTGTTACGCATGAGCCAATTTCCCCTTTTGTTACATCATTGACACGATTGCTACGTGATTTATTCGTTCGACTCAAATATGAGACATTTACAACGCCGATCTTTAATGATTACTGCAAAGTTGCTATTTTCTTTTTTGTTTCGTTTTCCACAAATGACAGTAGCCAACGATAGAGGACCTCAAAGTACAAGATAGTGTCTGGAGTTATGATTTTGACGTCTTCTTTTTTTTCGAATAATTTATTATATATTTTATTTTATGATTTAATTTAATTTTTTTTTTATTATTATTATTATTTTGTACATATGAAAAAAGCCGTTTGTACATACTCGAGTGGGTGAATTTTTCATGTAAACATTATTGCAAGAACGTGCCACATAGCTGCATGGAAAGTACCGAGGCGTGATGTGTCAATCAACGTTAAGCGATGACATTTAATATTTACAAATATGTAATTAAACAAATTTTAGACGTGGAATATGAAAACGGTACCAATTTCTCTGCAGGCGCCACGACGGACAATCTACCGCCAGGTGTCTTGTACAGGGTAAAAGCTACATACAAATACAGTCGCGAGGACATGGATGAATTATCCTTTGACGTCGGCGAGATCATTCGTGTTGTGGAGTATGATGATCCTGAGGAACAGGTGAGTAACCCAACAATTATAATGTCTTGTTAAGTTTCATAATTATGTTTTAATTGTAATTATGTTTTATAAATCACTTGTTAATTGTTAAATGAAAGCCCGTAATCAATAATTGGGAGAACCAAGAAATCAATTTGCGAAATAATGGGCAAATATAACTTTTTTCGCTTTTAATTTGCGTTCGATTTTACACTTTGTGTTTATTTTGTGAAGGTAAAAAAAGATATCGTTTGTAAAAGAAATTAATACATAAATCCTCATGCTATTGCAATTAAAAATGTTTACTTTTCTTCTAATAGTCTATAATTTCCACTGTCTGCATTAAGAGAGCTTTTTCCATTTATACCTTCAGTCGATTTCGTCATTTTACTTTATTAGAAATGAATACTTTTGTTAAGACTAATTTAAGATGAATTTTTTAGGAGGAGGGATGGCTAATGGGTATTAAAGAAGGGACCAATCAGAAGGGCATGTTTCCTGCGAACTTCACGAAGCCAATTTAGAAGTTCAACGGAATGTCGCAACGACGCGCGACTCGTTACCCTAAGTCACGCGTGGATTTTAAGTTGGAATAGTGTATTTTTTATCAAGAAACCATAACAAATGAAGGATTCCTAAGGCAGAAAGTCAACGTTGTTAAATCAAAAGTAAGAATCTCAGAGTCAATTCTAAATTTAATATCTATTTTGTCGAAACATGATTCACTGAGATGTTTAAAAGGTGAGAGAATAAATAATGAAGCAATAAAAAAAAGATAGGGAGAGAGAAATTATGTGTGCCAAGTTTACAGGGCAAAACGAATAATCCACGTCGTGATAAGGGTAAAATGAATTGTATTACCGAAGAAATTGATCGGATTAAAGTGCCTTGCTGTCTTCTATATTTTATTAATCAACATCAAAAGTATTCACTCATATCAATACGAATTACGTAATGATTGATATATATACATATATAAATACATATATATTTGTGAAATAATAGAACATCAATTTTGTAAGTTAATTCATCAATGTAGTGATTCATCATGTCTATGCTGAGAAGACAGTTTAATTCATCATCGTCAATAGAGCATATCCTTTTGGGAGAAAATGTTTACAGTGTTGGAAATATTCCGAAAGAAGAAGAAGAAGAAGAAGAAGAAGAAGAAAAACATTTTAAACATTTTCTTGCCAATCGGAGTTTACAGATTTTTTACACCTTTCAGGTGATCATACTCTATTGTTTTTTAGTGTATATTTTTTAAAGCAATGTCTAACGAATGTATGTTATCAGAAATGAATATGAATTTTTTTATTACTATTATTATCTATACTGTAACAAATTTCAGCTCTTTTTAATAATTTCTTTCTGCAACTTCATCTTACCTCATAATATTGATAATAGTCATTGTGCTTGTTTTTAATTCGTTTCTTATAACATATGTTTAGGCATTATTGTACAATTTTATAATCCTGCATCTGAGGAGATCTAAGTAACTTATTCAATCAATTCAAAAATCAATAAAATGGTTACTCAATAATTGAAAGACATGATATACATGAGTCTTTTAAACATAATTTATCATTTGATATTGAAATGTCCGCAACCAATGCAAAATTTATTTTCTTAACACAGTCAATATGAGTATACGAGATAAACCTTAAAGGTTTAATTATCTAGCGAATTTTAGTTTGTTACATATGAGAATCTATTGTTTTTAAGACAGTTTAATATTCTCTTCATTTTAGTTAAAGGACCAAATTAATTTATTATTTTAGTAGAAGTTACACTACGAAAGGTAAATGCTAATTGTGGTTTAGCTTTGTTTTAATTCGAACAAAATATTTGAAGAGTTCTTAATCAAATAATTTCCCTCACAAGTCATGTTTACTTGGGAAACACGCTGTTCTTTTCTTCCTTAATGGCGTAAAATTATGAATCACATACAATGTGTATAAAACGTATATATAACGTATGTGTGTTGTAAGTACCTAACTTAAAACATTCGTGTGATCATTGCACGATTTGACATTATTTATTACAGGGTTGCATGTTAAAACATTGCATAGCGTCTTTTGATTTTCCATCCTTTCGAGAAATCGATGTTGCAATTGAATCATCGAATAGTCATATTCGATTGATATTTTGCAAGCAATTCATTGATATTTTGCAAGCCCAGATATTGGAGAAACTTTATGTTCAAAATTATTAGGTCAATCAGGAGATGTTAGTAGTTGATAGAATATATTCAGTGGGCGTTACTGTTATGCTAACGTACACCAAAACGATGTATATTTTTAAAGAGCTGACTAAGGAATAATTTATTTTTGTCAAATGTATTTTAATGATATAGGCAGCTTACTTATTTTCCTATTGCATGTGTTTAAAGTATACAGTATTGGAAATGATTCGTTGTAAAAAATGAAATAAAAATTATAACTTTTAAATTTTAGTTTCATACACAATGAGTATAATCTATTGACTTGAAACATTTGGTCTAACAGTACTAAATCATTTCAAGTTCACAGTGGACTAATTGTATGAATAAGGAAAACAAGTGCTTCAACAAATCTTATAATGCTCATTGATCAACCGTGTAATTAAAATATTTTAGCATACTTTCAATGAAAGTTATCGATTGATTATTTCTATATTTTTATATTATCCTATGCACACCATATGTGTATTATGGCCAGACAGGATTTTAAACTCTTTAAATAAAAAAAAAAACATCGTCGGTACAATTTTAAAAGAAGCTTTGGTTTTTCAATGAGTTACGCAGTGAATTAATAGAAGAAGAAAGTATTGAATCGTTGAAATTGATTTCCTTAACTTTATCCACGCCAATATATCAGAGACTGTTAATTTACCTTGAAAACAATTTGCCAAATTGAAATATATCGAAGTAACAAACATGTTTTTATCTTGTTGAATTGTTATTGATTTATTGGTTGTTTTAGCGTCAAACTAAACCTTGTATCTATATCTAACCGTATACGTACGTAAATATACAAATCGAAGATAGTGTAAGAAAAACATTGCTCGCTAATGTAAAAAGGTGTGTCAAAGGAAACGGAAACATTTTAAGGCTCTTATTTTTGTGCATTCTCTCTCGCTTATCTTTTTCCCTTCTTCCTCTTTTTCTCTCATTTTTTGAAACACATAAACAAGCAGGTGCCAAATTTTCTTTTCCAATCAATATAATCGAGACTGCAGGGTTTTGTACATGAAAAACATATACGTTTCCGACATGAGTTAATCATGATAAAAAAAAGGTCTTCGCAGCTATTTTACTGTATTAATTTAAGGTTGTATTTCGAAATGCTACATGACACTGTATTAATCTGTGCAATATATGAAAGCAAATGGTATTAATATACTCGAAAAGATGGTAAAGTAACGATTTAAACTTATTCTTAGAGTGATTTTCGAAATGTTGAGTCGAGAATCTAACGATTTAAATAGTTGCTTTAAACGGTTGCAACGTTGTTCGTTTTATTTAAACAATGAAACCTCAGAGAGAGCAAAGAGGCGAATAAAGCGATAATAAAACCATACACCAGATTTATTTAATGTGGAATATTTTGCGCGAGTGTACGTTTGTACCATTTCACCATTGCGTGAACAAAGCATTTTAATTAGCTAGTGAGCGTGAAAGTTGAATTATTATCGATCGCAATCAGACGCTGTTGTCTGGTCTTAGAACATATAAGATAAACCAAGCATTGTCTGCCATAGGTGAAGACATACGAATTGCATCCACAGTTGAAAGATCGACTTAGTGTGCCAATGCCCAAATATAAGTTTGTAATTATATAGAGTGCAAAAATCAATAGTCTTTTTATCTCTCTCTCTTTTTTCCTTCTTTCTTCTGTCGTCTTCGGTTGCTGCAAATCATGCATTCTCCTTATCAGGGCTTTCAGAAAGCCCGCATTCATATAATCATACATGCTTCAACTATTTTATATGATCTAAGCGACTGGTATCATAGTAGATTATTGAAAACTATGTATATTAAAGCGATTATAATTTTGAGATCTTATTATACGAGAGAAAGTAGAAGATAAAAGAATTTCGAAATTACTTACAATTATTATAATGAATTTTTAAGATCGAAGCTATTGTAATTTGATCTTATGTAATAAATAATAATACTGAAAATATATTGTATGCAAACAATTTCTGACCAACGTTATCAATTTCGTTGATACGTCAGACTTTTTACATACATAAGTTCATTAAATTTATATTTCATTTTGAAAAATTTAATATTTATAGAGTGAAAGACAACAGTAGAATTCAAGTATAAGGATACTGATACATTGAATTAATAATAATAATGTTTTTAAAAAAAACTTTTAAAGCAATACACTCAAAAAAGGAATTATTTTATTTTATTTTAGTAAGAAAATACTAAAAATAAGTAATTTCTTTGAAAGAGTAATGAATTTTTGAAAATTAGTTTATAAATAAATAGCAGTATGTAAGTTATTTACTATTCTTGAGTATATTTACTTACTGCTACGTTGTTCCTCTGAAGTATAGATAAAATAATTATTTTTCAACAATTCAATTACTGAATATGAGTAACATTTTCCACAAAATTAAAGTAGTTAATTAAAGGAATCAAGCAAGCTGATTTTTTATTTGTTTGATAGTATCTATTTGATATAATAATTAATAAAAATTAAAAGTAAATGTAAATTGAACAGTTATATTTTATTTATTATGAAATAGGATCAAGCAGACCTATGTGAACATCACAGGATTAATCATCAATTTCATCAAAGAAGTGGTGAAAAATGTTTTGTAATGTTTGCGGTGACCTAAAATGGAAAACTGAATATTTAGATTGTTTAACAATATTTATTTCACGTTATTCATAAATGTAATATACATATACATAATTTAAAATGTAATGCAGCAAATAACATCATTTTAGATTCAATCCTTCTTCCGGCTAAATTATAACAAGTGACAGAATTTTATTGTTTTTCAGAAACAGTTCAACATATTTTACAACATACTTAACAACATAAAATGCATTTGCAAAATAAATCATTTAAATTTAAAAAATTGAATAATTAATAATGTAGCAAACAATACCCTGCACATTCTTTTTTGTGACTAGAAATTTTTTAATAAACATTACTGTAACTTATAGAAATCTAGACGTATTGAGTGAAATCTTGGATTAAACATTTTTATTTTAATCATAACAATATTAATATTATAATAAAATTATTTATCTTTGAAAAACAATAGTCTAGGTTACTTTCAGTTACAGTGATTTATATTAAACAAATTATTCTCAATTTTCTTTTTACGTATGATAAGAACAATTGATCAATAAGTTTGTTGTATTGAATATTAAGTTTCTTCTAACAAAAATTATAAATGAAGTAAATCAAAATTCATGAACATATAATGAATGTAAATTCTTACTTTAATGTCACCAAAAAGGTATCCTAAAGTATCATTATAACAAATAATTTTAAATTAATAAGCCAAAAATAATCACCCTTTTTGAATGTTTTCAAATTTTCTTTTTGATACTTTTGAATTTAAATTTTAAACATAAAACTGTCACAAGAATGCATATTATTACAATTGTTTCAGTTCTCTTAACACTCAATGTAACATTTGGAACATTAAATAACGATGATACAATCCAGCAGTAATGCTTGCCTTTAGCCAGATAAAGGTTGATTGTTCAAACATTAAATCCATAAAATTATAAATTTGAGCCAGTTATTCACGCGTGACAATTTTTTAAATTGTTACAAGATATATAATGAAATACTTTACTGAACAAAAAGTTTTATTATTAGCGGTTACATGATATCGGAAATGTAACGGATTTCGACTAAATCAAAACTGCAAGTTTAAACTGACAGACTATCGCTACGATTATTTTTTTATTCGGGCTAAAAACAATTTTCAGAAAAAATTACCGTGTTTTTATACTGGTTCAGAAAATGTATAGTCCTCGAAAAGTTACATATAATCTTGTTTTGCTAAAAAAATCACGTAAAAAGTAACTTATTTAAAAAAAAAAACGTTTTATCAACTTTTCGATTAAATAAGAAAAAATCTTTCTTCATTTTCATTGTCATTATTTTGCAGCATTTCATTTTTATTTTTAATTTTTATGTAGAAATAGTGCAGATATTGCACGAAAAAATAATATTAATAAAACGTTACGAATTTCATATACACGAAAATTACAGGCTTTGCATCATGATACTGTGAAAAATATGTTTAAAGCGGCTTAAAAAAGTAATTAAAATCTAATTAAATAAAACGGATATAAAATTTTATGTTGTGTTAACACATTAAATATTATGTTTTATTGCTAACAGGTTTGAATTATTGTTTAAACGAAAATCGTGAAATTTAGATACATTTTTTTCCGAATATACCAGTCTACCGCGAAAATCATGGTAATTTTTGTTAGAAATTTGTTTTACTTAAACAAAACATTTGACGCTAACTGAATCGTGAAGTTTGTCGGAAATAAATAGCATATATACAAATAATGTTGGGACAAACTTATCAAAAACGCTGTGTCCCTCGCGCACTTCATAGTCGTGTACAAAAATTATTCGTTCACGTTGTAATTGCCGGCAGATATTGCTGTCGTTACAAAAGGAATGTCGCGTTGGCTCGACAACATGTTGGCGCACTTCCGTAAAGACGTCTAAACTAATCTATCCTAAATATTTAGCTTAAACGTTAACGACCCCTAGTCTAAACACTGACCTTTCAACTAGAGTAGCTCAAATAAATAAACTAATCATTGATATCGGCATTTTTACAGCTTTTTCGTTTTAACGTCATAATCATTTAATTCTTGTAATCTTTTATATATATATATATATATAATTTGTTTTTACTTATACGATTGCGTAAGTTCGTTAATTTACAATGCGGAAATGAATCAACGGTAATGAAATTTTATTTGGCGGTAAAATGTGTAAAGGTTTTTTTTTTATTTATTCTAACAAATTCTGTTTGCTTCCAGTAAAGGGATTTCATTTGCCTTAAACATATCATTTGGAGATATATAAAATCCACTTATTGCAAACAGATTGTCCCTGTTCCCGGGGATTATGTCTTAAAAATTTATTCTTGGTTTTATAATAGTTAATTAATTGAAAAACGACGGAATAAATCATTTACAATTAAAATCGATGTGAGGGTCCTAATTCGGCACAAATAATGGAACAAGATAAATTAGTTTGATTTGTTCTCATATGATATAATGTTTTTAACGCGTACTTCACATGATTTGGCACATTAAAAATCAGTCACTCATGTGATATTATCGGATGTAGTAAAATATAAAAAATGTCAAACAATCGTGTAATAAGTACAATATTGTTTTGCTTCAATATCATTATTAATATTTTTTATTCTGATCTATTTATGAAAATAATTTTTTAAACGAAAACTGAATCACTTAACATGTAAAATATTTTTATATTTTTAGTAATTATAAAGTAAAGTAATTTATGAATTAATATGAATTTGTAACAATTTAACAAACTTTTGGGAATAATTATTTTATTTTGTATATTAATAATAATATAAAAATAGATTTATGATCATTTAAGCTTTTTATGTAGTTTTACCTCAAGTAAACTTCAAACTGAACTTTGAAGGATGAATGTATGTAGGAATACATTATTGCAATGAAATTAATACTTTCTATAATAAAATTTTTGATTTAATGTTTCGAACACAGATTTAAAATTAATTTCAAACAAATTTTGTTTGTATTTTATTAATCTTATAAAAACATTATCATTTACATCATTGTAAATTCATTAAATTGTATTATTCTTTCATTAAATTTATAAATAAAATGTCAAAACGTTACGATTATGAACAAAATATCATTCGTGCTTTGAATAACGTTATAGCGGAATATTTAATTAGTACAAACTCTTCAATATTTCAAAACTAGGACATTAGTCGATCCGTATGGCTCTGTCTAGAGATCTGTTAATGATTGTGAACTTAATAGACCTGAAACGTATTTACAACATATTTAGTTATTTGTTGTGTTAATAGCCATTTTGAACAAAGTATATTAGCACGTTAATTAAATGAACAGAACATACAACATATTTTCATTTATAAACGAATTTAAAATTGACCGCTATGATACACTCCATTATTTTCAAACTTGGGGATTTTACACAAATAAAAAATTAGTGAACATATAATATAAAGCTTCGGAAAATGATTTTAATATTAAGTCTTATTATATAATTAAAATTTTCTTCTTTTCCTTTTTTTATTTTTAATTTTTTATCAACAAACATTGATGTGTTATTTAAAAATGATTTAGTTATAAATATCGATCAATCACGGGACGAAATATGCAAATTAAATTTAATTTAAATTTTCCTTTTTCGACCAAATAACAGACTAATTTTTCAGTTTGTATATTTTATTTCATTTATTACAAACCGACGACGTTTCGGCACTAATCACGTGCCTTCTTCAGGTCAAAATCTGTATATTGTGTGATCACATTATCATTAGAATCCAATATATAAATAAATAATATAAAT
>JABFOV010002533.1:0-19500 GCA_022817685.1 Aradophagus sp. ZL-2020 | reverse complement strand
ACATGATACACAGTTTGCTGACAAATATTTATCAATTATATTATGCCAGGAACAGTATGGTTATTCGGATCCAATTTTATGTCATTATTGAACCAACGAATCAATTTTGTTAACCCAACGAAAAGTTTTGTTGACTTAGGTGGAACTACCTTGATTCAACAAAACAGAATCGTATGTAAGCCGAGTCATGGGTAATTTTTACATTTCTTTATCTTTCTCTTTAATCGACTACATACAATATCATGTTTAGAATCCAAAAATACTTTACAACTTTTTCACTTGTTTGATACTATAATTAGAATTTATAAAATAAAATAATCATGTTTTTTCGTTGTAAACACTTATGTCTGTGGGTATATGTAATCTAATCACGCCCAAACCATTTTTTCATCTTAATATATACCAATATTGTGTGCAACTGTTAAATTCAATTCGTTCAAAATACATTATCATAGAACAAAAAGACTTATTACAAAACTTTCTGCATGATATAAATTATAAAATCAGTTTGTAACCTTTTTCAAAATTACCTCCCTTGTATAACAAAATTCAATTCCATATATTTTAGTCTAAGCAAACGCCATTTTGATTAATCGAAAAGATTACAAAAACAAAAGCTGCGTCGCTAAACCAGAACCCGTCCCAAACACCGTCACAGTTATCTTGAAAATAATTGAATCAAGTCCAACAAGCGCCTTAACATCGCGTAAGCCAAACAATGCATATAATTCCCATAATATTGATATCGAAATTAGTCCCGAGGAAATTAGTTCCAGCGACACTCGAGCGTCCACCCTTTGCGACCCTCGATTCACGATTCAAATTGCGAAATTCCCGGAAACGAAGGGAAGTCAAAAAACCAACGAGCACGGAGTGCGAAAAGAGACAAAGACGGGAAGAAAAACGTTGAGCAAACTGTAAATTAAATCAGGCGATACGTCAGCATTCGTGGCGGATTATTAATACGGAGTCTAACGTATATCTGGGGCTCTCTCGCCATTAAATCGTACAAACGCCTGTCTCGCGGCGGGTATACGTTGGCCCAATGAATGCGACGTGTTTGCATAGGTCCCGGCCGATGCAATGGACTCGTGGGGATGCGCGAGGGGTTTTTGATGGGTTGCACCCGAAACGTCGAACGTAGCTAGCGAAAAAGACCCGTTGTGTACACTCAGCTGTCGGCTTGCTTTTTGCACGCGCGTCACAATCGTCTTGCCAAGGCCGTGAAAATCGGCGCAATTGCTTTTTTTTTTAACTTAATTTCCCTTCATTTTGCACAATTTTTCTGCCTTTATTATCTGGTGTTATCATTTTTGCTCTAATTAAATAAAGGGAACGTTTGGACGAAATTATATACAAGTTATCATTTTTTGTAATTTTTTTCTCTTAAGGAAAGGTAACTAAAGTTTATATTTTTTATACATTTGGAAAGTGTTTCGAGTGTCTTTTTGAGTGTTAAAAATTTTTTTTTTTAAGAGTCAAGAATTCTTTGAACTATAAATTTTTTTTTTACCTTTATCAATCTCACCGCCTTCTTAAACCTTTTTTTGCTCCTAGCATTACTTTGTACACGCGATGTTTAAAAAGGACACACAAATATTTAATATTTCTAATTTTTCTTTGGTCTCACAATTTATTCTTTCTTCCCTTTCATTTATTTTCATTTTCTATTTTACATCTCCTTTTTCCTTTTATTTTACGGCCCTCCCCCTTCTCGAGTTTCCACAATATTCAATCATCTTTTCGCATCGACGGTATCATATTTTTAGACCCAAAATAAGGCTGAAAAATACCTAAAATTGTGGGAAAACAGGGAAAATTTATTCGTTTTCATGCAGCTTTTTTTGGGGATAGAGGGGGTGGAAGATGCATTTTTCATCTGCCGGCTCAACTAAATTAAAGGCGGCTTACCTAATAACATGGCATCTGCGAGCCGACCGACCTTTGACCGTGGTTTGTGTGCGGATGCAAATACGTCTATGCGACGCGTGGCCTAAATTCAATTGCCCCGGGCGCAGAGCAAATTAGGTGCAGACGCTTCGCATATTCGATTTTTCGCGCGCTTTTTTAATTGCTGTTATTACCGTTTTCGCTCTCAGGCCATGACAAAGTCCGTACAATTTTAGAAAGAAAAGCGGCGTTGTGGTACTGCATAGACAGAGATTTGTTTTGTAGACTTAACGAAGAAAAAATTTAGCAAAATATATTCAAGTCAATAAAATGTTTTTGAGTCTATCGTTAGAACAAGTATACATTATTCAAAATAGTTTTCACTACTTGAATAAACGACTTCAAAAACATATACAAAAGAGAAATTCGAATTGAGATTGCTAATTTAAAATTTGCAATTTAAATATAAAAAATAGTTTGTGTTAAATGTACTTATTTAAATCGTCTTTTGTTACTTGACATCTTCGTTTTGCGACGTTCGGTTTCCACATCATTATCAGTGTCAATTCAACATGCATTATTCATTGTTCGAATACAAAAGTTAAAACTGCTAAAATATATTGCATAAAATACATTGATTATAATGAAGTTTGCATAACGTTTATAAAAACGTGCGTCATCGTCAAAGCAGTAGTTTTTGTTCGTCGTTGACCAAACGCGAGTGACAGTTTTGTGAACTTAAAAAACATAACAATTTAACGAGTTAATTCATCGGGAAACAATTCCGCTGCTAATATTGTTGTGCATGATATTTGTCATATTGCTCGTTTAGATTAAATATGGGGATATCTACGAGTGTTGCGCGGCAAAGTGTATTCAGCAAACATCATAATGGATCGCTTCCCGTCCGACGGAGCTTTGTTTGTTATCGCGGCCGGCGAATATTTATGCCAAATAAATTATATCCATTTACAAAAAGTCTGTTTAACGAGCGAATGATGAGCTGCGATTTTAATACTAAAATGAAACATCAGAGGGGGTAATCCGACGTTGCGTAATGTACACAGCGGCGCCTCAATGCCGCGTGAATCACGTGAAATAACATCGAATTAGGTGGAAATCGCTCGTAAAATATTTATTTCCGATGAAATGTTGCTAGGTAAATTTGGAATCGACGGAGCGCGGCCAAGTTTAGATTATGAAAACCGAATCGGGGATTCTGTTTGTACACAATTTATGACTGCCTACCTATGGGACAATTTATATATTGCAAATAGGTAGATTTAATACAAAATTCATTTTATATGTACGTTGCATTGTTGGGGTAAAAATAATGGTCACTATTCAAAAATCAGTTCCAAAGCAAAATCATCGTTCTTCGTTTCAGGCTCACGCTCGGGACCCGAATCCAAGACGGATCGGCCGGAAAATTTGCGCAAAGAGGAGGTGTCCCAGCGCCGACGATTCGCCGTGAATTGGATATGATAGGTATGTGGACGCTTATAACGCCGAGCGCATATAGCGCGCAGCCTGTGCATACTTGCCTAGCTGCACAATCAGAGCCGAGCGAGGCTGTGTTATTGCGAGTGTTTACTCGGAGCATATTTGTCTAGCAATGGTGTTTCGCCGCTACGAAGGGCCGCTTCAAACACGGCGCTCGGTCGTACGACGATCATAGACGCATTACACGGTGTCACCGAAAATTAAGACACGAGTCCCGCACGACTTGCGCTCGGCAAACAGCCGCGGCAAGCCGAGTCAAAACGGGACCGGTCGGATCGACGAATTTTAACGACGCGCGGCGTATTACAGCGCATTCGCTCGGTAAACAGCCGATTCGCACAATGCCGGCTTGCCCCCACCACGCCGGCGCGTCGGAGCCATTTGTTTAAAGTGGAAACATACTTCCAACTTGTTTCCACGTGGAAGGGTCCGCCCTGTTTGGCTTGGCCGGTCGAGCAAATTTGCTCGAACCTATTGAAAAATGATTAGGCTGCTTGGATGGTTGGTGCATTTCGGTAAACAGCGGCTGCGCGTGCTCGAAAGAAGTTGTCACTGTTGCCGGAGACGCGCCGATTCGTCTTGTTAATCGATCGTTGAGATGAATGCGCTAAATTGTATTATGATCACTGATAATTTTACAGAGTCATTCTTCTTTGAAGTTTGTACACTGCAACAGTGCATTTGAATTTGAAGCACTGACCGTCCATTCGAAATATAGCAATTTCATGAGGCAGGAATCTAACTTTATGATTTGATTGTTTAATTCTCTCTATGTAAATTTTAACTGTGGTTGATTTATAAATTCGAATTTAACTGTAGAATGTGTCGCTAAGAAGAACTCTCATTCTCAAAATATCAATGAAAAACTTCGACACTCAGTTTCGATAATAAAGATTCTCGTATTCGAAATTGACAATGGTCGTCTTTTATTGACATTTTGGATACAGCAGTACAACCAGAAGTGTCGCATTTTCAGATTTTTTTATTTGTGAAACACAAAAAGTGTCTCAATTTGTCACAATTGAGACATTTCTAGGGTCTCAGTCACCGAAAATGTCTCAAAATGAGACACTTGTTTATTCTTCATGATGTTGCTCAAACCGAGACTCACTCAGGCTGAGACACTTGTTTTTACAGTGGGAGGAACGTTTTCTCAGCCATCGATATAACATTTAAATGTACAAACATTTTTGAAGTACAAGTTTACTATTCTTTTTTAACAGAAAAACTTTGTAATATGATTCGATAGATTTAACCCAAAACACCCCACATTAAATTTCCCATTCAAAAATACTTCGAATGCATAATTTTGATAATTTTCTCATCTCAAATTTCATTACAGAAAATCACATTTGTTTCTCTAAATTGAGGTTTAGACTCAGAAAAAAGCCGTGGTTGATTCAATCAAATATTTAGTTGGTTAAATATCAACCCTACAATTAAGTTGTTTTAACTAAAAATTTTTCTCAGGGTATCAGTAAACAAAATTATTTAAAATTGTAAGTTAAAAAGTTGCAGCATTGAAAATAAAAAAATAAAGAAAATATATAAAAAAAATGGCAAACAACACCCCAAAAGTCTTGGCAACTTCGTTGAATGAAATAAAACTGGAAGGGGAAACGCGAGATGTCAAAGGAGGGAGTAAAAAGCCGGCGAAAGCAGGCACGAGGCGGTGCTGCGTGCTAAAAGCGAAAACGACGAAAACAAGATCGAGATTGGGGTCTTTACTGTAGTCTAATGCTGAGTCGAGACGTAAATGGAGAGGGAGACTCGGTTTGCTTCGGATTTCTCGAGACTTGTCGTCGAGTTCGCTCATTCTGATTCGCGCTCTGTCAGACGTCAGTTTCCCAATAATTTTCTACCGGTGACGTCGGAGGGGGAGGGGGCTGTTTCTTTATGTACATTGCTCTCTGAAATGTATTCGCGTCTACCGGGGGAAAATGTCGTTGGGTCTTTTGCGGTCAGATGCCATTTGTTTGTCAAGCGTTGATTCGTCGCGACTAAGGTAAATTTACCAGTCATCGGCAGTGTCCCAGTTACCGCTGTAACAACGTTAAAAGATAATAAACAAGTACATTTATTTTTATTGAATAAACGATTAAAAATTATAATTTTAAGCAATCAAATTGAAGCAACACAACATAATTTCATGATAAATTTAAATATTTCATGCAAGGACGATCATTGGTATTAACCTGCATATTACTGGTACATTTACCTTAATATTATCAAATTTGGTGTCTCTTAATTTTCAAAGAATATAGATACAAATATTTACTTAATTTTATGGAATATTATTAAAAATTACTTGAAAAAATCTATCATTTACGACCTAAGAAGCAGATTCTAAAACGACAAACAATATAATTTATACTGTTTCTTTTAAAATATTACAGTTAAAAATAAAATTTAATACATTTCCAAAGTTCTTTATCAAGGAACTCGTACTTAGAAAATTATCAATTAATAGTAGTTATCAATTTAGCAATGTTGACACCTAATATCATCTTCAAAGGGAATCCTCCCCGTCGCAAAAAAAATTCCCTGCAACGACGCTAGCGTCATTAATTCGTATCTTTTCTCGCGGAGGCGCGTTTCCCACAAGTTGGCCAAAAAGAAAGCAACCCTCGGCGGACTCGTTCCTATTTTCATAACCGCGTGGGATTCGATGAAAGGGAGATGAAAAGGGACACTTCGCGACGGTGACAATGTCGAGGACACTCGAGCGGCCACGCGAAGCGCTCAGATCGAAGCGTTCCCCGTTCGTGCATACGCGCCCAACAACGAGAGTCCTACAAATAATTTGATGTCACGCCAAGCTGCGGTTTTACGTGGCCGCACGAGTGCTGCTTTGACACCAGCCTTTCGATACATTTAGCGTTCGATACATTTTCACAGCGCACTTGTGGGTAAGATGGACGTATAAGTTCGATAAGTCGGCTAAAACGATGAGAATAAGTCGCAAAATGAAATAAAATTTTGTAAATTAATGTTTTTAACTTTAGATCTTTCTATCTTCGTTGCGCTAGAAGGAATATCGATTTATTGTCTTTTTTACTCGGGTCTGTCAGACCCACATTATTATTTAATGATTCATGAATTTCAGAAGCGAATTCAAAATTGAATGATATCTAAAAACGTAGCAAACTTGTAAGAAAAAAAATGTAGTGCAGCTTTTCACCGACATTGCAAACCTGCTATACATCAATCAGTTAGATGAAAAACACAATTTCTTTTTCGACTATAATTTTGTTAAATTTACATCAAATTTAAAAACCTCTCACTGTGAAAATTGAATAGCAAACATTACTTTTCTAATTTCCATTTTTTTCATTTTTAATCTCTATTTAATAGGCCGTAGTTTAATGTATATTCCTCCATAGTTTAACTCATCGATTCCGTTATGCACGTCACTACGAAAAATCGCACGTAATAGTTATTAAAATGTGGACGTCGAAAGTGTAATATTCGCGATCAAAAAGCTGAAATTGCCAGGGAGTGTGAATGTTGTCCCTGCGTTAACGGTGCTGAAGGGTTGCAGAAAGAGACAGAAGGAGAAGCGGATGGGAAGAGCGAACTATGGCCGTGGAAAAAGAAGAGGCCATAAAGAGTCGTATTAAAATTCATGAATGCTTCGAGCATCGCAAAATTCAAATTCAGGAGGAAATCATCGTGACAAAAGAATGGCCGCCCAAGCGCGTAGCTATTATTTGACGTTAATCTACCCCTTTTCTTCCTTTTCGCCCCAACCCCGGATTTTCGTCGGGATAGACAGGCTACTTCGAGACGATGTCGTCGAATTTACTTTCACGTTGTTCCTTTCTTCCACCTTTTTGTCTTTTCTACCGTTCTTTCTTTTTTGTTCTTTTTTCTGTTCTTTTTTTGTGTTCTTCACGATTCATTAGATTGATCGGGGGAAGCTTGTTGTTTGGATTAATAATGGTTTTGCGATAAGTGTAAGGTGGTTAAGAGTGTGTCAAAATGCGTGGCACATCAATACCCTTTCTGAATGAACCTTTCAGGCACTTGTAGTTTTAAGAGTTATATTTTCTATTCGCTCTCAACGGGGTTTGTTACACTTTACACCAGAGCCGAGGAGTGGCTCTAGGGTCCGCGCACATGGTGTTTATTTGCTTTATTTGCTTCTTGTCGCAAGTACTTTAAATGGCGAAATTTATAGGACCTTGCGCTTTAGATTGGGATCGTTTTGGGTGACAGGACAAACGATGTAGGTGAAATGTTCACGTTCTTCAGTTGATATCTAAAATTTGGTAACGTAGCATATATCTTTGGTCGAATTCGCTCCAACGATGTTTTAATTCAAAATTGTTGGGCATTCTGTTTGAATCACTCTAAATTTAAATGTAGCTCGAAAACATCTTGAAATACTATGTAGGATTGGCTTTCATTGAAATAATAATTATTAATCAATTTTTTATTATCAATTTATGTTTTTTTATGTTTCATACTAAACTTAAAAAACGCAATTTTAATAATAAATATTTTTATCTAAAAAACAAAATATAAAATCATGCTCAACGTCAAAGCAAAACTGTTGAACTCCACTTTAACACATGTTCAAGTTTACGATTGTTTACATCACAACCGTGACAATGATCAATCAGATTAACCGATCCAGTGGTAAGCTCCCATTGTCCCGGAGATCAGTCCACCAGTGATCTGATATTTTTTAGAGCTACACCCCAAACATCACGAAGTTGTCACCCTAAATTCTACCATCGTACCTAATCAAGGCCAAATAGACTACAGTCATATGAGAAATACATCTACTTCCTTGCTCTTGAATCAACCAGTATAATTAACTAAACTTTCTTTGTTCCTCGAGGAAAATTCGCCCACCAACTGCGGTACCTAAAACGACCAAACGAAACGGGTTTACAAGCCGCACGGTTATCATCATTGATGTTTTGTTAATCAGACGCGGAAAAAAATTTACTTTGAATTAATGTGTGGTCCGTACATTAATAACATTACTACATTACATCGTAAACATTAGTGGTACGATATTTCTGGTTAAGGCAACGCTCGCTTTGATGTTGAATATACATAAAAAAAATATATGTGTTTTGATGTTTTGATAGTATTAACTTCATTCCTCTTCCAAATCAAATAATCCTTTCCATCGTATGATTTCTTCAGCATTCGTTCCTTCAATACTTCAAAATCGTCTAACCTCGACAAATAAAGTCAAGCTCATCTAATTTTTGGAAACACCGTCAGTTCATATCTTGAAAAACCGTCTAATAAACTTTTCTCCAATATTGGTCACACAAAACAAATGTAACCGCGAGGATTCGTTACGTTCGAGGATTCGCGCGTCCTTGTTTCTGGCAACAGAAGCGGGGACGAGCCGGGCACCAGCGGCGCTTCGGACAACTATCGAGACAATCAGGGTGGATTGGCCCCGGCGACCTCGGTGATATATCGCCATCAAAGTTCGCCCGGAGGCGCCAACAACGGACCCGGCGAGCGCATTCGCGTGTGTCCCACATATGGAACGATTTGGCGGGGATAAGGCGAGCAAATCACGAGTAAGCCGAAGCGCCGACGGGCATTGCGAGCCCCCGACCAGAGCGAGCGAGTTTGGGCGCGACGAAGACCGAGCAAGCCACGGTCGCATCCTGCGAGCCTTCTTTGCTGGGGTCCTTCTCCCTCCTTTTGGATCCTTTTGGCCATTGTGCCGAGCGCCCTTTCACTCGCACCGTAGGGCCACGAATAATAACCGGCTAAACGCTACATATTGCTCGGTTTGTCACGAATTTGTTTTCGTCATGGAATAATGATGCCCGTCGCCCCCAAGCTCAGCCCCGTCATGAGATATCAATCAAAACGAAGCCGCTCCGGGCTACGTGGTATTATTGCCTGGCTCGGGACCGGCTGTAATTGTTTTATGGCTTGCTGATGTCCAATACCACGGTCTATCGTTTCGGGGAATTTATACAGGGAAGTAGGCTTTATTCAATGAGGAACTCTTTTTTTTTTATCGTATTTGTGTGTACGTGTGTTTGTGAGCATTGTGAATTTTCGCAGGCATATTTGTGAGATTGGGGATGAATTGATTGTGTTTTGATAAGTGACTCTATGAGACGATTCATGGTATCTTTCGAACGATCACGTTTGATTGTTATTTGATCTTGTGTGATACGAAAGAGTTGGCAAACTTTTATTGCGATTAAGAGAAAATTGTTTAAGTCCAAAAGTTTTGTTCTTTTTCATTTATTTTGACACACTCAGAGAAATGGATAGTTAAAAGAGCAATCTATATGGTTCATATAACTAATTTAATTAGTTAATTAAATTATCTGGTGGTAGTCGAAGATTTTTTAGAAATAGACAAAAAGTTGATTATCTAAATAATCAAAGTAAATATATGGATAGTCAACGTGAATATTTAGAAGATCAATGTGAATACTGAGGTTATGGAGTATGACAATATAAACAATATGGATAGACATTGTAATTATATATTTCTTAGAATGTACTTGCTTAAAAAAATATATGCATTACTGAAAAATGTCCTTGTATGAAACAAAAGTAAGATATACCTTTTGTGATTTTAAGTTATAAAAAGTAGAAATAATCGATACAATAGGTTTTTTTGTTGCAAGCAATTTATTTTTCAAAGTATAGTGGACGATGTTTCATATTTTTTTTCTTTTTTAATACACGCAGTAATTATAATAATTTGTTCAAATATGATAAAAAGTAATAATTTCACATAGAATGTCGAAATATACGGATATACCATTCATTTATAACGTCCATAAAGAATTTTTCAACTCACACTTTAAATTGTTTTTCTTTAAAAACTGAAATTTCGTGCTAATTTTTCTTGCAATTTCGGGTTTAATTGACCTTAAATACACTCAACGGTTCCGCAATTCGTACGTGAGAAAGAAAGCTCACCGAAATGCAATCGAGCGTTTCATTTGCGTCAAACTTTTTCTGCTTATCAAATAATTTTTTTCGCCCTTCTAATCCAAAGTTCGCGACAAAATAAAAAAAAAAAAATAATGAAAATATCGGAGTTTATTTCGAGCGAGTGATTACACACGTCGCTGCTTCACAGACGTACGTGCTGCTAAGATCTCGTCTCGTTAGCACTTAATTAAGTGCGCGGAGCGACTCGACCAGTTTCTGAAAACGAGAAGACGACGAGTCCTCGATACTCGAGTGCGAGTCGCAAGATGGAACGTCCACCGAGGCGAAGAAAAACGTTTCGCAAGCGACGACTGGAGAAACGTCGAGAGAAAGTCTCGTTTTACTAAAAAAGAAAAAAAATGAAAAAGAAAATAAAAACGAGAGAATGAATTACGACGCGAAAAATCGACCGAAGTTTTTAAATTATGAGCAGAAGGTGATAAAAAAATGTTTGCTTTACTTTGCGAAATAAACCGTGCATTTATTACGTTGCGTTATCGTTTCCGCGAATTTGCTCACACGTGATTTATTAGTAATTACAAAACGCATCGGCGAATCATCGTCGCAATCATGCGGCTGATGATTCGACGGCAAAAACGGCAAGAAAATTGACTCTTTATTGGCGGAATCAATTATACTTTGGAATACAAATATTTCGCAGCGACAAGTAAGCGTCGACCGCGCGACGAGGTCATTGATTTTCGGGCAAATAATTACTCTACGACGGCAAACAAATATATTCGTACCTCGGGGGATGAAAAATGATTGGCTCGCGCAGACTCGGACGACGCGCGCCACTTTATAGATCCATCACAATACATGTTCATGTACATATATGCACATAAACATACTCATAAGTACATACATATATACATATAAATATATATTGGGGCGTGTACAAACACGATGATACATACGTATTCATAGATAATCCATAGCTGTTCATATATAACCAGCATACGAGCATATATAAACGGCGGATTATATATAATATTGTACTTGAACTTTCAAACGTACAATCAACGGCGTCGCTTGCTGAGTAATCTTGAGATATTTACTTGCCTACCGTGGATCATGATACTCGGGTATTTACGAACGCGAGCGCGATAATTTGATTTTAGCAAACGCCCGCAAAACGCTTTGTATTAGCCCTGCACATATAGACTTGTTCGACAGAAGTTTGACGACAAAATATTTGTCGCTCAAACAGCCTGGCTCTGACTGAAAGTCAGTCTCCACGCCGTAGTTACACGATGTCGTTTCAAGAGTCACCACTGTTCTATTTGAGCCGCTGATATCCGTTCAAAGATATTACACACAGCGTTTTCAGCCGCTTCGTCGCTGACTCTGCTCACATTTCAGCGACGCCAAATTATCCGGAGGATCATTATAACGGCCTTTTGTCGCTGCGGACCGACTCGTTGGCTTCTTCAACGAACATCTGATATGTTTGGCCAACGATAGCGAATTAGTTCGGGGATTCTTCTCTGGGATGTTTGGCGTTCTGAAAAATTTATTACACTATTTATAAACCAAAAGAAGTGTATTTTCGGTAACGGTGAGAATAGTTTCAAAATAGTATCTGTTTCAGTTTGAAAAATAAATTTTCTTTTGAAGAAATTTATTATAAAGTCAGGGAATCGAGTACTTATTCAAAGTTTATGCGATAATAGATGTAGCTTTTGTAAATAAAAATTACTGATTTATTTTCAATTCAATTATAGTTTTTTAAATTATATATTGCAAGTACATATTTAACAAATATATTGACACATTTTATTACATTTAATTTGAATTAAAATTATAGCAAATGTTTTTTTATTCAAGTTAAATCATAATTTTGACTTTCGTTTTTTTATTTTTATTTTTTTTATATGTTAAAATGTTATATTACCTTTGTTGTGATAACTTCATACGCATAAAAAAAAAAAAAAAAAAAACGATGATAAACACTTGAATCGAACAAACACTTGCTGAAAAAATTGCCAATCGTTCAATCAACAAGAGAATCACGAAAAAAACCGTTTGATAAATAAATTTAACTTTTCAATCACCCAAGCTAAAATCGAGAAACAAATATTTATGCTGGTTTTATGTGCTTTTCCTCACGATCCCGCTTTTTCGCGGCGCGAAAAAAAAATTGCGTACTGAAAGAACGTGAGTATTTCAATTGCAGATACTTGTCACACATAATTAACAATTACTAATAATTGGTTATTTGCAAATCATAATCTGTTCGAACAAAATCAGGTAGACAATATTATGGAAAATTGTCTTACGCGATAGCGTATTTGTGACGCTAAATATTTGTCTATCTAATTCCATGGCCGGAAAATGAAAAACCAATACGTTCCTGTCATTTAATTTTATTTCAACCTATTCTGTACATCATTTTTTATCACAAATCGATAAAAAGTTTTAATTATTTATATTGGGATCATAATTTTAACACATCGATTTGATATAATGTTTTATCGGAAAATCAATAAGGGATTTTTAATAATTAATTGATAACGCATTAAATAATAATAAAATATAAATCAATCGAGAAAATTGGTGAATGATAATCTTTGTTGAAACCATAAATAATTATTTTTTCGACAATAGACAGAATATTAATTGGTTGGTAAATTAACTTTAAATATCGATCATCGATAATATCGTAATTATTGATTACATCGAAGAATTCGAAAAATTAAACTGAACAACGATTATTAATCGAATATAATGATGAATGTGAAGAAAAGTTAGTAGATGAATAGTGATTATTAATCAGTAGTAATGATCATAAAATTGATTATATTGATAAAACTATGAAATTATTCTTTACTTGATAAATACTATATTATACATAACAATTTATACATCGTCATTCTGTTAATAAATTTAGAACAAACTTACGTAAGAATTGCTTAAGTAAATATTGAATTTATATACACGCAGAAAAAGGTTTGGTTAATTTGTACCAAAGTTTTCGGTAACCGTGACATATTATATAAGATAAAAATCGGTCTTTTTAATCAAGAATCATTTCAAAATTACCAAATTATTCGGTATTATTACCAAATACTTTGGTAATTTTAAACTGATTCTTTATTGAAAAGATAAATTTTGACCTTATATGTCACGGTTACCTAAAACTTTCGTAAAAATTAATCAAACCTTTTTCTGCGTGTAAAAGCAGAAAAATCAACTTGATCGAATCGAATTAAATATGTTTAGTTATATTGAAGCTACGCTACTTTTTTGAACAGTTTTGCATAAATATTGCAAACTTTTTTCGCGTAAGTCAATGCAAACATCGAAAATTGAATTTCGAAACAAAACTCGTGTGACAAGTGGTATCACGTGAAAACTCTCGGCGCTACCTTGGTGCCACGTGTTAACCAGACTAATCAAGTTAATCGCTCGTTACGAGAGTTTAGCGAGCGCGAAAATACGCGGCGCGAAACGTCTCCGTTGGCCGCGGCTAATTTTGTCGGCAAACATATCGGTTTGGTCCGATTAGCGCGTGATCTTAAGTTCGTCGTCAGGCAGAATATTTTTCTTTTTTTTTTTGAGCACATGCGGTTACTTTTGCAACGCCGTTCCGAGATTACCGACTGTTTCTCAGAAGTTGCAAGTACTTGTCAAAATTGCGACTCGACCGCTTTCGTCTGTTTTCCTGCGAAAAAGTTGCGGTAGAAATTTGTTCGTGAAACATTTCAGAACGATCAAACAGCCGTGTCAAATTTCAGTTGTTTGCGAGTCATTCGAAAATTCTAGCACTGAGAAATGTAAAATTAATGATGAAGAAAAATATTGTGTTACTCTTAACTTATTTTCGAGTTGCTTTTACCAAGAGCGAAAGCAATATAATCGAATTTTTTTTTGTTCGTGTACTTAATCCGATGCAAATGAATGCTTGGAAAAGAGCGGTCGATAAGTTGCAAATCAAAGTAATGCTCGAAAAGTGAAACCGACGCAATCGAATGGCGCGATCTTGTTGGAATTATGCGGCCATGTTCGAGTGAACTTTGCAAAGTGAAAGTATACAAACAAAGTGGCTTCTGTTTGACAATTAAATGTTTGTAATAAAAATGAATAATAAAGTTAATATTTCAGTGGCTGTGCAAATGCGCAAGCTACTCAAGTCGAAACAAAATGGTTATTTATCAGAGCTAGCGACGGATCGCGATTTTATTTGTTGACAAATATGATTTCACGTTCGTTACTTTTACTCTTAATAAACAGTCTGTATTTCTTTGGCCAACAAAAGCGGCACACTTTATAAATAATGCTGTACTAATAATCGGTTAGACGGCACATTTCAATTCCCGCGCGCGCTTATTTGCCCGATTGATGTTTATTAACATCCGGCGACATATTTTGCGCTATTAATCACTAAAGTCGCTCCATAACGAATTCTGTTTGCGCGAGCTATGTCTTCTTTTTCCATTGATTCGACGTTGTGAGTTTTCGTCAGCTTTCCGAATTGAATGAATTTGGTTTGAATTTTCGGCAAGTTGTAAGGCCAATTAAGAGATCCAATATGGGATCGTATTAGGTTAGGGTGTACCGAAAATAAATCGTTTGGTAATATTTGAACAATAAATAGACTCGGCACGGAAAGACCGAAACGTGCGATTATAGAGTAAAGATGAAGTTGACGGTGGGAATATGTATTTTTTTTTTGTTGACATTTTAGGACATTAGGACAAAAAAGTAGGATCAAAATAAAAATAATTGTCCTCTGCGCTGTAAAAACAAGCATCTCATTTTTGACGAATCAAAATAATTTTGGTCTCTCAAACATAAAAAATGTCTAAAAAAAGTCACTTGTGTTCGTATAGTGGCTCCAAGTTTCCAGACTAAAAAAAAAAACTTTTTACAAGATTGAAATATATATTCCAGTTAAAAGTTGACAATATTTACTAGACCCATTTTCAGCACTCGATTTTCCCTCGTGCAAAATCATCAACTTTCTCTCCTTGGTACACATTAATATTTTAACTTCGAAGCAACTCATCGATTTACCCGTTCCATCAATTCCGTCTCCCCTGAAGTAAAAAAAGACATCGGATCGCGAGAAGCCGCGACCGGGCGCGAATGAAGGCACGCACGCGCGTGCGTGTCTCAGAGGAGCCGGCCGCGTTGGCATACGCGTGACTGGAAGGTCGAATGACGCGATGCCCGTGCCGGCTGCGCAAATATTGATCGACCGTGTCGTCGCGTTCAAAAAATTCCACCAAACGGCTACGGAGCGGCTATGGCGCTCGCGCCGCGCGGCCTTCTCACCTTGGTCGCTTACCGCCCCCCGCCCCATCGCCCGCGCCCCCTCTTCCTTCAGCCGTCGGCGCCGTCGCTCCGTCACGCCCCCGGTACGACTTCGATCGTTCGATTTGAAACATCAACGAAAAGGCCACTTTTCCAGCGACAGGTTGTTTGATGTATCAAATATTTGCTCGCGCAACGAACGTCTGCGCGAACAACGCGTATTATTCACGGATTAAGCCGTCTCGCGCGCACCAGACCCGTTTGAATGTTTTCCCGGTTGCGCGCCGTTGTTTTATTCGCGATCGACGATCGGATGTCGCGAACGAAATGACGAAAAAATGAGGGGGTTGATGGGTGGGAGGGGGTCAATTTCCGCACGATACAACAAGTAGTTTGTTCTGGGGCGTGTTTGCCCCGGAAACACCGGACTGTTGATTTTCGCGTGGTCCCACTGAGATCGATTTGCCGGCGCTGTTGTCCGTTGTTGTCGTTGCACCGCGATTCGCGACGCTGAGGGACTATACGCTGCTCGCTTGGACGACGCTCGAGCGGGCCGAGGACCGGCCAAGTGCATTTTTCTCGCCAACTTTTTGCCCCTCGTCCCCTCCTACCCCCCCCCCTTGGTTGGGGGGTGGCTTTGCGACCGGTCGCTTCCTTCGGCACACTTGTTGGCCAACGATTGTTCAAACGGAGTTAAACGCTAGAACGCAGTGTAGATTTTAATGCTTTATTTTCGTTAATTGATCATAAAAGTTGCTACGGAATAGTATTGGTAACCATATAACCGTGAGCAACAATTAGACCCGAGGGAAATGAAGAAATACAGAAATAAAAAAGTAGTATATAAAAATATATAAAATAATAATATTAATAATAAAAGATGGAAACTCTGATTTCGTAGATTACGGCAAAATATTTCGACGCCAAAAAATATTGCTTAATAAAGTGAACGCGTTTATCGAAAAAAAAGGAGCTAACAAGCGAGCAAACAATGTATTCTTTTCAGTCAAACACGTCCGTGTTAATGATTAGCCCGTTTCACGTGACTAATAATGCCCTTTGTGGAATCAGAGCACATATTTAAGACGTGAAGAGACACCGAGTCTTTGTGTACAAACGTGTTCAGCATTGTGTACCGGAGAAAAAGCGGTCGGAATTACACGACGTATTGCTGCAAATCAGTAAACAACAATCAGTCGTGTTATTTTAGGGATGCTGCACGGAAGTACATAAGACGCAGAGCAAATTTGCCGAGGCGTCGATGAATCTCTATCAAAATGTCGTTTCGTTATCGCGCGTTATGTTTAATGAGTTTTAACGCCGATACTTTCGACGGTCTTTCTAATATCGAAATATAAATGTACGGACAAACATTGTTAACGTCGAATCCCCGACTTCCGAGCGTTTTGCGTTTACTTATCGAACTTTCGATTCGATCAACTAATTGAAAAATGTTGCATCAAAAACGATTCGATTATTCATGAATTAATACGGTGATTCATTATTAAGGATAAATAATGTGATAAAATTAGACTTCAAAGTTTGTTGATCGATAAATTTTACGTTGTCAATTAATTGCTTATTAATTCATACAAACGACGGCGTTTTACTTCGCTGATCATGTTTGTCATTCGGAATTGAAAAGTTATATAGATCAGCAATTAAATATGCCGACAGTAAAGGAATATTTTATTAAATGTTTTATTAATTATGCCTGAAATAATACAAGTAAAATAAGCCGGCAATAAATTCGCGAATCAATTTATATTTCTTCTGTCGTGTCTGTTATATTTGAAATAATGTTTGGTTAATTCATATCGTATAATATTGAAATGTTACAGTGTAATACAATATTTAAATTGTCGAAATTGAATTCGCTTTTGAATTCCGTTCGCTGCAAATTTAAAATAATTTGCTTTTAAATCGTTTGAAAAAAATGATTGAATACACGATATTTACAGATTAAGCGAGTCATTGGAAAAATATTGCACACCAAGTTGTACGAACGTTTTTATGGCATTTACAGATGAGTTAATTTCGCGCGATTGCATGAGAAAATATGTACCGGTATTTTCTGTGATATACGATGGTCATGTACAATCATTTGTAACGCCGCAGTAATTTGTAATTCTCATTTTGTACAAAATAATTACAAGAGCTTCGGGCGGGCGAGTTTGTTCGCGAAATTGATGCGACATTTAAACGTTGTAATTGCCGTTTCAAAAATCACAATAAAATTGCGTTAAATCGTGTGTGATAATCTCTCGTTATTAAAGTGACACTTGATGTAATCAAATTATAAATAATGCGTGTTGAACAATATCGACGGAAAAAATGCTCGTAAAATCAGTCAACTGATCAATAAGTATATTATCACATATTATATAAAAACTCCTGTTGAGAAATAGAGTTGTAGCAATAACAATCACATTCACATAAATAAAATATTGCTACAAAACAAATTGATGTAGAAGTCACGCATTACTATCGAAAGTGAAAAACTTCAGTACTAAATAATTTTAATTTTGAAATGACAATATGCATCTGATACAAATACAACTGAAGAAACCTGATGGATCAATATTAATTTCTGTTTAATAAAATTTTCAAAAACAGCCCAATCAAAAATACACAGAAAAAAATTACATACAAATTTTACATCTAAGTTAGAAAATATGACTACATGTAACAAATAATCAATTTTCCAATCTGGTATACAATAGTATGTTATTGCTGAGGGCGCCACTGCGCCCGAGGCATGTACGCTATTTTACGGACCGAGGGAGCGAACGGTAAAGTGGAACTTATCGTCCTAGGGCGATAAAGATGCTCGAGGGCATAGCCCAAGAGCAACTTTACTGTCCGCACGGAAAAAAAAGTCGCTGTTAAAAGTACAGTGAAAAAACGTTAAACTGACAATAAAAAAAAAGTTAATCTCAAGACGTCAAAAGAGCATTGAAAATTTGTCAAGTCAACATTCAAAAACTGACAAAACATGTGCAGTTAACCTTAAATCGTTGGATCAATAGAAAGTATTTGTTGGATTAACAATGAATCGACACTGATTTAACAAATATAAGCTAATATTTAATCCAATCGTATTTTTGACTACGACTTTTTTTCCCGTGCGAGGAGCGGTTAGTTCCAATTTTGTCCGCTCCCAAGATGCGTAAAATGATTAACGGAATCTACAAAAAACTTTCTACATACCGGATGTATAATTATATGTAAAATTATTTATAAAAATTATACATAAAAAATAATGTTCTAATTCGTTGTATACAGTCATGTTTTTCTAAACTAGATACAAAATTTAAATATATGGTTTGTCTGCGTTAAACAAAACCGAAACCAAAAAAAATCAAGATTCTTTAAATGACAAAAATAAAACATTCATACCAATCCGACCCCACAATTATTCGGATGTCTTTTAACGCGAATTTGATGGCCGGAGAAAATCGCGCTCGAGAAAAGGTTAGGGTGCGGTTTTTTTGTTCAAGTGGCAGAGCGCGGCGCGATGCACCGCGCGGGGTTCGGGCGGAAGGGGGCGAAATCGCACCGGGGTCGATGCGGCGGCGACGCGATAGCGGCCAGTCGACGTCGCAACGCAGAATGGCCCTCCCTGGCGCGTGGGGGGGAGGGGGGGGGGAGTCTGGTTAAGCGTTTACACGGCACCCAGCTGTGCCGCCGGGACGCCGGGGGTGAACGTAAGCCCTGGCTCTTATACCCATTGGACCCTGCCGCGTATATGCGGGGTTGAGGACTCGAGGGGCGCCGTGGCTCAACACCAAACCCACAGAACACGAAATCAAGTAGACCAGGCGTTTACACAGATCTGAACCCGGCGACGATATCCAAGTCGAAGACTTCAGGGCAACATGACACGTCACAAAGAACAACAAGCGCGGA
>JABFOV010002532.1:0-19502 GCA_022817685.1 Aradophagus sp. ZL-2020 | reverse complement strand
CATTCCGATGATCTAGCAGCACATCACTGCAGTCGTTTTGGTGACTGCGGTTAGTGCTGCCCAGAGAGACGGAGATTGAAAGTGAACCTGTATTGTTTTCACTTGGTATAATAATGTTTTTTTTTTTTTTTTTTTTGGCTTTGCCTTCCCCCTTCTCTTTTTTTTTCTTTTTTTTTTTTTTTTTGACAAAAAGTTGCTCATATTTGTACACCCTACGGTAAAAAAGGATTTCTACTTTGATGACGCAACAGTTTTTGTCTCTTTTCAATAAAAACCATTCACGTCTTTTTACCTTTTTCTTTGTGCCAATTCGTTTTGTCGAGTGATTAATGGGGCCAACTCAACATTTTGACCTGAGAATAGGGCCGTTCGATCGCTTCAATGTCACTATGTAACACGGTAAAACTGAAGCAATCAGCTGGTAAAAATATTTTATCGTTTTAAATAATGAAATCCCACGGGGTGAAATGGCAAAACTTGGCAAAATAGTGATTCAATAAATTTCGTTTTTATTACAATTTACCAATCCAAACGAATCAAACTGACCGAAAAAATCATTCGACGTATATTTTACCCACAAAAAGATGACGATGATCTTATTTTCGTTTCAACACGATCGCGTTTATAAAAATTTATACACAATTAAATCGAACGAAAAGAACAATATTTATTTCTAAAATATCACAATATTTATTTCTAAAATATACACGATATAACAAACATTAGTACTCAAAGTTGTTATTCGGTGTACTTTTGACTCATGAAAAAAGTGCGCAATAAACGACTTTTTTATACGCTTACGCTAAAATTACAAGTGTTTTTTTTTGGACATTTTATATATTTTAGAAATCAAAAGTATCACAATTCGTTAGAATTCAGATATTTTCGAACGATATTAACACTAATTGGGTCAAGAAGACAATTCGGGACGTCAACCCGAAGTCGTTGAAAAAAAATTCGTAAACAAATGTCACGAAGCACAACAGAAATCGCATCGCAATGCGTAATCAAGAACAATCGCTACGCTATTTTAGTCAGCGATAATCGAAATGTGTCAACAATTTCCGCAGATTGCAACAACAAAAACACGACGAAACGACCCCTCGCGCGAAAGCGGTCATTGGCACGGCAGCGACGTCGCACGCCCACAATGATCGCGACATCAATGAAAACCAATTGCCAATGTACGCGCGATAAAAACATCAGAAGCAGCTTATCAACTCCAACTACGTATATGCTCGAAAGACAAAGAAATGACGGATTCGTCGCGGTTCTTTGTTACGTTCCTCGCGGCAAACTGAGGCAATGAAAATCCAATCGAATGACACGATTAAAATTGAAATTAAATTGCAATGACATAATTGTTACCTGTGAAAAAGCGTCTCATCGTGGACATGTTGACCGGCTCGCTTCGATAAATCTGGTCGTTTCACTTGACAAACGATGCGAAGGCACCAAAGGTCCGATTCGAATTGGATCGTTCTGTACTTTGTTTTGTGTTTACACTCGGCCACGACGTGATAATGTGCACGCTCCACGCAGCTCCGAAGCGGAATCCTCATTGGCAGACTCGGGCCGGGCCTGCATATAAACCTGAGTCTGCGCGAGCGCGTCAGTCGGAGTTCGTTATGCGACCGTTCACGTGCTTGTCTTTTCTGGTCTACGTGATCAACTGAACGTAGCACGCAGCCGGCGTTTGTGGAGAAATGCACAATGCCGGCGCACAGGCGTCCCTTTAAATTAGACGCGCAATTCGAGCGTCGGTTGCGGCTCAAGAAGCATCGAGAAAACAGATTGCAAATCATCTGCAATCTACATTGCTTATTGATTTTCTTCGTTGCACGAATTAGGATGTCATTTTACGGTGTTCTTTCATCGGCTGTTTTTTTTTTTTTTTTTTTTGGAGGATTTGAAATAAGAATTTTTTGAGTTATGAATTTAAGATTTTTTGTAGATTGCTGATTCGGGAAAGGATTTTCATAAATCATTTGTCGAAGGTAGTTTTAGGAATAAAAAAGGGTAAAAAAATTGTTTTTCATAAAACATTTTTCGGTTTCTTTTCTTCCTATCGGTTTTCATTTGATTCCTACTCCGTTATCCTTTAATGTCAATTTGAAAAAAAAATGTATGACTCAAATGATAATAACAGAAAATATAATAATAAAATGGCTTGTTTAAAAAAATAACTACAATGCATTCTTAAAGAGGTGAAAAAACAGTTTATAATTTATTATAAAAATTACCAGCCTGTTTTAACAGTTTATGCAAACTTGTTATTATAATATGTAACTTTACTGACGAAATATTATAAACTATTTAGTAAAAGTTACGCTCGTTATTATACTGCATGCTGGCAAACTAATGAAGGCAATTAATCAATTTACCGACAGCGAGCGGCGTTAGCTCTGTTAGCCGCGAGGTGAGAGTACAGCGATAACTATAAAGAGAACTGAACTGAACGAGAATACAGAAGTTTGAATTTCTGTGAATGTAATATTTTATAGCTACGAAACAAGTTCATTAAATGTACAAATTAAATCTTAGACCATGGATTTACGGCCAAAAGATTTATGATAAAATAAGTAATAATTTTCTCTCCCTGCAATGTCTTTCCCATATCTCTCAACATAATATAGAAACCTAGCTTAAAATTTTTTCAAATGCTAAAACATGTTACGAAACTCCTGTTTTTTTAATACAAAAAAACTATTTTTGCAATATGGTTTTACCAAGTCACTTCATGATCTATGGCTTACGGATGTGAACGGGTGAGCGTATTTTTTAATTTTCGAGAAAAACAAGGTTAAAGTTTTGAAATCCCATTTGAATATATACAATGCAATATGATAATTCGCATTGGCATTAAATAATCAACTTTTTGATCAACATTACTTTTCACGACGTATAACAGGAAAACGCAAACTTGACTTGAGTAGTAAAAAAATGTCACACACGTGGCTGGCGCCAATCGTATAGAAATATGCTATTGCTAAATGAAAATGAATGTTAAATAAATATTTATATTGTTTCAAATGCTATTTGTCAAAACTTGTCATTCATGCCTGGCTGTTAATAATGTAATAGGGTTTGAATAGTACTTTTAAAAATGTATCACAATATTCGTTTACTTTGAATAAAATCATTCATTATTTAAATGATTAATAACTGCTCAAGTGATACTTAAAATTTATTAGGTAATCGACTAATAACAAATAGAAAAATTTGATATTTTTCAGAGTTTAATTAAAACTTTTAATATTTTAATAGGATGCTGGGCATCTCAATTAAGCAAATATCACTTATTGAAAATTTGATTGCACATCATTCGAATTTTAACTAGCTTGCAATATAGCTCGTATTTTCCATACTCTTCTGTCATGCGATGAGCCAGGTCAGCTAGCGAAAGTATCTAAAAATAGGTCATTACTGTCACATATAGTTTGTACGTTCGCAGAAATAAAAAAACTATCGAACATACGTTGGTTTATGGTTCATTTTTTCGCGCGGAAACAACAAAAAATTTCCATTTACAACTCCTAAATCATTAAACTTATGCTTCGCGAAATTTAATTGTAGCAAATTGAAAGACTTGAACTTTTTTCAAATTGAATGAAGCAAAGTACGAATACTCAAATACAATTCTTCAAAGTTGAATTTTTTCATTTTTTTTTCTTTATGTAATCATTGAGTTTTAAAAATTATTGATACGATAAAGAATATTGCTTACTGAGTCTAGATTCGTTCACTGTAAAATAAAAATGATGTATTTTTTTCAACATTTACCGTTCAATTTTAAACACGTTCTTGTTTCAATGGCATATTTTCTTGCCGCGTAGCGCGAACAAAAATAAATTACACATAATTAAAAAATAAACGAAAAAAATAAGAAATGCGCGTTTCACTATTTAAAAGTGAAATGAAGGTCCGAGCAATTTTGAAATATAATCGGGTGTGAGCTATTCGCTAGTAATCCTTTCTTTCTTTGTATTTACATAATCCTGTTTCTTGGATGTAAACGCCGCAATATTTCGCGTGTTATCTAATTTACTTTTCTGTGATGACCCGAAGTCGTGGTTTTCAATTGATGAAGCCGACACTGAATTGATAATGTGATTTACAGTTTTTCATTTGTATGCAGGTAAATCTCGAATGTGGACGTCGGCCACCGACGTTGATTTTCAGCCGCCAAATCTTTTTATCAAAGTTATGTCGGCATCGGGCAAATCAAGTGATTGCCTGTCTGCAGGGGCTTAGCAACGTGGGACGAGCACTAGTCGATTATTGGAGTATCGCTTTTGTGCTAAACGAGTTAACGATAGTTGAATATTCGTTAAATATCGAAGAAAAATGTGCAATTTAAACCAGTATTGAATGTTACGTAAAAAAACATCAGTCCAACATATTTGCCAATGTTGAATAAATTCAGAAAATCAACATCAGAGTTGAATTCGGCATTACCGTGTGTACTGATAAACAATTTTAAAGTTAAAATTGATATACTGTTTTCAAATCCTCCTTGTAACTATACAAATTATACGTTCAAATCATAAAGTTTTTCCATAAAACAACTCATCTCCCCAAAAAAGCATAAGGCCGGTAACGCCACTATTTCATAGCCTCTGTCGTTGGGAGCTTGTTCAATCTCGAGAAACTCCAACGATAGTAGTTACTTTCTTGTTCTATCAGTTCACTTATCGCTGAAAATTATAATATACACTTTATTATCATCTCAGTACATCCAAAAAAATTGCTTGTCAAAAAATTAATTACTCCACTGAATTGATCTCTTTGCGCTTGGACTCATTTGCGACATCCCTGAATATAGGCAATCGTTGTTGCACGCGATACGATCGGGTAAACATTGAAAAGAAATTCTCTTCTTGGAAATATTAAAAATATATTTAAAAATAGAAATAAAAAATTAAAAAAATGTTTCTGAATTTTCAAATTCATGTTACATTTAAAAACAGAAAATAACGATAATAATAACGATAATTAAATAATAATAAAAATAATAATAATAATAATAATAATAATAATAATAATAATAATAATAATAATAATAATGTTGAAACTCAAAATTACATATTTTTAGTAATTAAATAATTTTTTACTTGAAGTTTTTAATTAGAAGAATTAAAAAATTTGTAAAATAATTCGAAAAGAATTTTCAGTCCAAATTATGGTGCTAGATAGGGTAAAGCTTCACAATGTGTGTAGAATGAAAAAATTACGATACCAACACCGTAAAATTTATGTGCTTTCAATCATGCGTGCCTATTACAGCATCGCAATTTTTTTCTCATACGGACACCGCTGCGCTTTACCGTGCCTAGCACCGTAATTTATAATGGAAATTTTTCTCAATGTACAATGTACAATACTAAAACACGTGAGAACAACAAATTGATATTTTTTATTCTTAATTTAACTCAACACCTTTTCTTAATATTGATCCTTGATTTTAATCCTTGATCCTTGATTAATTTCTTTTCTTTTTAATAATATTTTATTTTATAAACTCTCGTTTTGGAATTATTTCTATTATTTCTCACTTCAATTTTTACAAACTAAAAAATCGATCAAAAATCAAGCCATTATGATTTCATACTTCATTCTTCTTCATAGAAGAACATCCAAGAAAGAACTTGCAGTTGAAAGATGCATTCAACATTTATATCCATTAACGTAAAAAAAAAGTCGTTGCGTATAAAAAATACACAATACACATCGGCGTCGCTTATAATCCTCGCGATGTTTAATCACATTAATACAAAATATGTTTATCAAAATAACGTCGTCCTAGAAATTATTCCCCGTTTTCTAAGTGTTATAAAGATGTGATTTATGAATCTCCAATGATTGCAAGATAAAATGCAAATAATATGTCTCATTTGTATAATCACGTTTTGCTTGCAAAATGGCCGTGTCTGAACGCGTCTTCGAGCGCGATAATACGCCGCATGGTTCCAGGCATGATTTCAAATCGAGTTGGCGGCGCAAGGTGGAAACTGGTGGTGGTAGCAGCTGAGCAAGTCCGGCAGAAGGTTACTTCTTTGCGAGCGGTTCAGTTCGGGTCCAGAATTGCCCTCCGTTACTTGTACGGAATCGTCCTATCTCCGATCATTAATTACAGTGCTCGATGCTGACAAGTCTTTTCCTCGTTCGCAACATCGCATCTAAAACTGCCGATTGCCCGCGGTTCTCCATACTTCGTGCGGTCCCAGAAATACTCGGTGCTATCTGTTTCCGAACTTCTTCCTTTGGTCTCGATGAAAGTGTACGGTGAAGTGTTCGTGTTCAGTGATGCGAAAGAATATATGCGAAAGATTAAACGAATATTGTGTTACCGAAAATGTTCAATCTAGTTAACACGTCAGGCTTTTTGAAGAGATGATGAAGATGGACGGGTCGGTTAAGACTGCTGCAAAAGCAGTCTAGGGCAGATACTTTTCTGAAAGACGTTTACTGATTTGTAGAATTCAATTTGCATACCTGACATGTTTCAAAGTTTTTTTTTTTTTTTTTTTTTTTTCATTTGATGAAGCAGTCGTTATTAAACTTATACCTTTTCGTCTGAAAATTATAGTAATTATTATTGTAGTCGACTTTAAAATGATTCTAATATGATTATTATTGTAATGGGAAATGCAACATGATGCTCTCACTCAGAAAAAAAAGTATTCCAATTTTACTACTTAAATAGTATTTGAGTTTGGGGTGAACTAGCCATTTTAACAAAGACAAAATTTTACTCCAAAAAACTGTGAAATTGGTGTATAAACCCATACAATTTTCTGTTTATGCAATAAATAATTCTCATCTCTAGATAAATCTTAAATATTGTTTAAACAGTACAAGATAAATCTAACTTGAAAAAAAAATATAACTGCATAGGTAGAGTTATCAAGTTACGAAAAAGCGCGTTATTGGTCTTCAAAACACTTTTGTGAAGATAATTTTGTGAAGAAAAAAATGTGAAGAACTTTTAATTTGTTAACAAGTTATTAAAATAATTATTATATTCCCGAAAGAAATTTACTGACTTAAAAGCATACATCACAATCTCAACTGCGGATTTTTCGCAAAATTACATTCTATTAGTTGATAAAGTAACAATACGATTTTGGTGCACGAAGTTCAAATCGCATTAACATTTTATAAACTTTCGCATTTATAACTAATAAATTATATTTGATTAATAAAGCAGTGTATGAACACATTCAAAGAATCAATCATCGTCCAAAGAAGCAGATCGTTGAAAATTCGTGAATGTTTGTTGTAGATGTAAAATCAGGTAGGAGTGACATCGAAAGTTGCACAAGATCAACTTAACGTTATTAAAGCTACTAATAAACCGTGTGAGAACGAAAGTGTTCAAGTGTAATGCACTCAAATGGTGCAACTCATGCATTGGACTGAGAAAACCACAGGCAACAGAGGTTGTTCAGATGATATCGCGGCACATGTCCAAGGAGGAGGTCGCCTGCTCGACGAAGGAATGCTGTTACATATCGGTGACATAGTTCCAGCTCGTTTCAACCCCGAATCAATGTAACGCGTTAGTTTTCACGTGCCGAGTATTAAGACTACGTGATTGTGTATCCATTAACTGTTGGACTCCGTGAAATCAGTATTCAATTTCGTTGTTGTCAAAGTGACAATTGGAACTTCGTCGGTGAAGATTTGAAGGAAGGAAGAAGCGTTTCCGGTAAGTTAATTTAAATAAAGAAATAACACAATATGTAATTCAAGTTTTAATTTTGTAAGTTGTTGAAAAGTCAGTATTTACAATAAATAACAAACCACTTGTAAGCGCATTCCATTTTTCGCAAAGAGATGCGTGTTAACGTTGTAAGAGGGCCTCTTAATGTAAAAGGACTTTCATTGTGAATAATAATGATTATTATTATCGTTATTGTTATTATCGCAGTTAGTTTATTATAATTTTTATGAACATAATTTTCGGTAATCATCTAATGATTACTGTCCAAATTAGTTGGCATACCTAATAGTAGGATGTTTTTTCCAACTTTCTTACCAATCATCTTTTTTCACAAGTATAATTTTTATTAAAATAAATGTTTTAACAACAAAAAGCAATAAAAGATAAAAATCACATGTATCGGTATGTTGCATCGCTTGCTGCAAACCGCTCAAAGGCACAAATTGAATTTACTAAGATATCACGGTTCGGTAAGCACCTATTAGTTAGACGATAGATCTTTGGTAGAGTTGTTATAAACCGCATTTGTCCGATAAAAATCTACATCAAATAACAGAGATTGTCTCACAGGTCTCGCTAAAGTATGAAGAATATTCTCTTGAATAATATAGCCTAAGTTATGAAATTATTAATAAGGTGGAATAAAAATGTCACAACATAAAATATTAGTCTCTTTTGCACTTTTTGAAGAATCATGTTTAAATACTGAAAGAACCAAAATTAGTTATTCTAAATAGTAGAAGTTACTATTTAAATGAAGAAACTGTACTGGTTCCATTTAAATAGTTACTTTACCAGTGACATAGTAAATTTTACTAGTTATTCATTTTTTTATTTTTCTTTTCATTTTTTTTTTTTTATCATTCGGTTTTATCATTCGGCAATGGATCATGTATTTATATAATGGAACAGTTGGCAAAATAAACATTATAGCAACGAAATGCTCTCAGCGACGAAAATGAAATCAATCAGTGATTTCAGTTTTTCACATGTAATTTTCTCGAACAATTTCGGAATAGCGTTTAACAGAGCAATGGAACTATAATTACGCGAACCGCTCTCATATTTTGATTTATGAACCGGTGCGATCGGATCGAACTGCATCAAAATATGGTACATTTATAAACCAACACAATTTTACGTGAAAAATGTTACAAAAAATGAACGATACTCTCTCGAAAAAAAAGATAGTCAAATGTATTATTAATAATGTCTAATCAGCTGAAGTTTTGAGTATGTCGCTTATTCAACTGATAAGCAATAGCAATGTTGTGTAAATTTGCATACATTTATAACGACATCTACTTTTTTTTTACCATTCTTTGAAAAGAAACAGTTTATATAGAAATTGATCTTTCGCCTCTCAGGCGCCATGCGCGCGTTGGTGTAACAATTTTTTCCTTTCTTTTTTTTTCTTTCTTTTTTTTTTTTTTTAGTATAAATTAAATGCTTCTTTAATGTAAGCAATTTTTACCGCTTACATTTCATTTACATTTCAGTTATGATTCAAAGCAGAACTAAATTGTACTTAAACTTTAGTTATGATACAGGTGACGAAACTATTTAAGTTCTAATAGATCGTAAACATAACATTATGCAAGAATTTACGCGCCAATCGGCATGACTCCATTAACAGGCAGTTTTAATTTATTCAAATAGTATTTCAATTGCGTTTTGTGCACGCGAACAAAGAAACTGAAGCAAATTAAACTAAAGTAATTCATTTAACAATGAAAAGATATATACAAATTGATTTCACAGACGATGCTAAGAAAAAAAATGGCAAATGTGATTGAGGTTCATATGGCTTGTTCTTGTTGCCTTTAAGGGAAGTGATCAATGATCAATGATATTATTTTATTATTGTGTATAACAAATTATAGAGTAAACTTTTGGTAAGGTATATGAATCAAATTTTATTGCAATAACATCGCAATTCCTATTCAAGTATTAAAACTATTTAAACTTTGTCCGTGAGGTGTAGTAAAGTTTTACAAAGAAAATTACAAAAATGTGAATGAATAAATAATACATTTCAGTATGGTAGTTTTACTAAAAAGTAAGGTAATTTCCTACGACAGTACTCATCTTTTTCTTTTTTTATCTTATTTTTATTTCCGTTTTTTTATTTCTCTCTTTTTTCTTCTTCTTAAAAGCGAAGTTCTTGGAAAATTAAAAAAAAATTTTTGCATTTTTTGACTCTCGGGTGTATATATGCCCTTTAAAAGATTTCAAATTATCTCAATTATTTTGGATGTTATAAGCCGTCAAACAGAACCGGTCACTAGCTGTAAATCAAGTGCTCGTGACGCTTGAAGCGGGGCATCGCATTTAGGGCCCAGCAGGTATAGAAAACGCAATCGGGTTATGTGAAACAATTTACAAACATACCGATCTATTACTTACGATCTTCTTCCTAACAGATGGCGTTACCAAAACAATAAATTGTGTTGGTAGCGACAATATAATGTTACGGTATACATTAATCCCAAAATCGATGGAATTTTTAAAGGCTTGGCACAAGTCGCGTTTCACTCGTAAAACATGAAATTTTAATATGCTGCCCAAAATTTCTTTGCCAAAAAGAAACTGGATATTTGTCATTTAATAATAATTATTTATTAACAGTATACTCTTGATAAACTGAAAATACGTTTCTAGTATATTAACAGTATATTATTAATGATAATAAAAATTATAAATAAACTTACTTCGTTTCAAGGCCAAGCGGTGATGTTCGGGTAACACGATTTCTAATATCGTCATGAACTCTTATCATAATGGATGACAACATAGATAACTGGTGCTCGAGGAACAGGATACGAGCGATCGCCGCGGCTTATCTACAAACAAACTGTATTAGCACTATTCGTCCAGGGAGGTTTTCACACACGTAGAGGTTCTTTGCTTAGCTAGGTGAGTGTCTCGATACCGCCGGTCAAAGTCATGTCGATGTTCTTGGTATCTGTGTTCTTGTAGGATTAGAATGAAATTATGACCCTTCTGCGATGTTTCTGACTGTTTATGGAGTCGATTGCGTTAGTAGACATTTTTGTATAAAAACTCAATAAAATAAAGTATCGTCGCTGGTTTGAAGAACAAAGACTTTTTAGAGAAAAATTTCATGTTTCTTTTTAAGAAAATTTCGTTTTTAAAATCAAACAGATTCGAATGAAGACTCGTGTGTTTTTGACAAAAAATTCTAATATTTTTGGGTTGCATTTCTCGCAGACTGCTTAACAATTTTTTCCCCAAAATTCTACGTTCTTGAAACCTAGGACAGTAATTGGTATCAGAATATAGAGCATGTAAGTTATTTTGAAATGTCGGATTACGCCAGCAAAAAAAAACCGTTTTAATGATTCAGTGAAATTTTTGTTACAGAAAATTTGATACGCAGAAAGTAGATAAGGCCAAACCATGGAAACGCGTGACACAGGCGCGGTTTTTTGTTTGGTTGGACGTTATATCATTGTCGTTCTTTGGTTGACTTAACTTTTTTGTCGCTGTACAAAAGGTTTGGATTAAGAAAAAAAAATGCTTGTATCAACGATGTTTTGACAATAGTACTTCGAACTCAAGCGACAACCTTTCCGCTGGCCTGGCCAGCTACTATGCAAATTGTGGACCGCAGCATATTTTACGTGGTAAGCTTTAAATTAAATTCTTTTTCAATTATTCATTTAATTTCTCACAAATTTTCTGATTTAAATTATTTATCCATTTTCATTATAATCGCCGAAAGGGAATTCATTTACATTTACTGGTAATTACTGAATACACAGACTTCATTCTTTTGTTTATAAAAATTACTGCGAATTCAAAGCACAGAACATTAACAATACTAAATTTTAATTAAAGCATAAAAAATTATCATTTTGCTTAAAAATTAAACGCTTCCTTAGTTTGACTAGTATTGACGGTCTTTTTTTTTTAATAAGTGAACAAAGTTGATCCGGCTCGAAGGACCACTTTTTTTTAATTAGTGACTTATGTTGTTATGCAAATAAATAATTTGCAACAAGTTTATTATACATTTTGAATCTTACATTTAGATGTAATCATGTTAAATAGATAACTTCAAAACAATGTTCAAGTCGGTGAAATATTCCTCTGCAACAAGGCATGACATTCACATACATAAATATTGTTTCAGGTTGTTTGGCTGATTGTTATTTTATCCTCAAATCTCATAGCCGCCAATAATCTGACGTTAACATCTCATTTTCATAGACCCAGAGAGCATCATTTGAGAGGGCGCGATTCTCTGTGGTAAGTTGTGAATCGAGTTTTTATACAATCAATTTTATTATTTCAATTCTCAATTGGCTTGTACATCAATTGTTATGAAAAGTATTCCTTTTCATGATTGAGTATAAATTATACTCTGTTTCAATTCCTCGATATAAACATAAATTCATTACACGTCGTGAATAAGTTGGTGTGATAAATTTTGAGTATAAGTTTCCGGAGCTAAAATTATAAAAATCTTACTTCTTTCTTTTGTAATAAAAAATCGATTCCACGCAGTGTGTTTATGTACCAATTTTCGCTAACTTCCAAATAATGAACTCAACTTGTAACAATTCAAAGTATCTCCTTTTAAAGCTAACTACTTACATTTTTAAACCCACAAAAACGTCGATATTTGAAACAAATTGTCAACCCTACAATGAGAAGACAATGGAAAAAGATTAACAGTATTACCCACATGTTAGGCAACTTTGACATACAAGGATTATTCAACCTTCACGTATAAGTAACATTTGGACTACAGCGCAATGTACTTTTTCTTATCTAAAACGGCGTATATTTCCTGCCTAGTGGAACTAATTAATAATTATTATTTTGATCACTAAATTTACTAGAGAGTCATCGTATGATATCAATGTTAAATTGTTTATATTATATTTTGGTAAACTCTACCTATCATTACCCTATAGAATTACCATGAGTATTGTGTCATGGGATTTACTTCCATCTCATATATTTTGAAATTCTTTCTAATACAAATGAAAAATGAAAAACGAAAATGTTATCGGCTTTGATTTCTAATTCTAAAAATAATTCGATTAAGGTTGAACTCAGTTATGATTATCCGAGTTTACATTCTCACGAAACTGTAAATTACTAAATCAACAAATAATCTGAATTCAACTTCTAATTCCACTATTAAAACTATTTTTGCTGCCAAGACTTTCTTATTATTCAATATTATCAAGTATGAGAGTCTTGTCGGGGGCGCTCAGTTTAAAAAAAAAAGCTCTTATTTGGGATTTGGGTTACCTCAATATCATTGAAGCGACATGTTTAATTTTCTTTAAAAGATTACTAAATCTTTCAAAACTCACACCTCGGTATTCAGTTCGGCCGAAATTGTGAATTCTTCAAATAAAAATGTTCTTTCTGAGAGCTTCTAAAACTGACCGAAGACAGTTATTCTCATGGATGATACGAGGTATCCCAAACAATTTTTCGAGAAAATCAGACCTGTAGCTTTATTACATCCAGAGTAATGTAATAATTAGTTTATGCGAATTAAATCCTTTTTTTCAGAAATTGACCGTGCGGATGTGTGTGGAAATATGGACAACCTTCTGTGTGAATCAAAATGGCTGATTTCATCATATGCATTACACCTTTATAATACCGATACAAAGAGGAAGGTCCGTTCATCGACTTCATGTGTATATCCGTTTCTGAAAACTCCTGATATGTATAAAAATCCAACTTACTTGACAACTTCTCAAAAAATAAACATCATTCGGACTTTGACACAAGTGAGACTCTGAAATATTTATCGAAAGCATTTTTCATGAAACCTCGCGGGAATAATATACCCGCTTTAGATAGGAAAACATACTCGGCGCTGTAGTCCAACGTGAAGGTTATGCAATCCTGATTGCCTAATGGCAATCAGGATTCAAGCAGGCTTATCCTGAGAGTCGCCTTATACATGTGCAGTGCTGTTAACCTTTCTCTAGTATTAAGTATTACTATGTGTGATATTTGTTTCAACAAGTACTACAATTAGCCAACTTGCTAAATACTTTTAGAAGATGCTTTTCCGCACTAGTGGGAAAAGTAAGCACTTTCCAAACTAAAATTAAATAATAGACAGATTTTCTCCGGTACGCGTTGGAAGAAATATTATACATGTACAAACTTAATATATTTATTTCTTAAGTAATTTACGACCGTAAATAATGTTCGACATAAATATTAACAGGGTAATACCGTATGAAGAGACAAAGTATAAACATCTAACGTATCGTGAGATGCAGACGATAATACGCTTGGAGGGAGGCGAGAGCAACGCCGTTGATTGCTGCCCGACGGTGGAAGAGATGATCGAACCCCTTGGGGGGCGCAATCGACAAGACATGTATGTTGAACTATATCGTGATGGAGAAAATACTCAAAGATTTTTTGAGTATTCGTGTCGACCAGACATACTTGAAAAGCCTTGTCGGTTTGTCGATCGAAAACTTAGCGAGCAGTCAAGATGTGTACAAAAGTATTCCTACACTTATGCCATTGTGCAAAATCCTGTTTACGAGGTAATTTATGGAATTTGTTTCAATTCTTCGTTCGCTTTTCCTCACATACATATTCATATACAGTGGCGATACACGACGAAGAATATTGTGCTATATTCATGTATCTAAATTTGAAGTAAATTCAAAGTAATGTTTCTTTTAATTCGACACGATATACAAATTTTGAATACTAAATTATGTTTAAGATGAAGTCAAAAAAATTAGTAGAGGAGAGACTGTTTGGGATCATTCGAACGTTTCCGAATGACTTCAAACGTTATGTCGCAATAAATTTTTCTAAACTGTAACGTTGCTTTTTAAGTATATACTTGAGTAATTAATATAGTTACAAATGAATTGTTTCACATGACTAGAACTAACATAAATTTCTTTTAAAATTATTATATAAAACAATGTTAGTTATCAACGCAAGGACGTTACAGCTCTGAAATTACTGATGAAAGATCTGAAACGATTTTTCAACAGAAACTTGTACTTCGCATTTCTACTATGTAAAATGAGAAAAGATGCAATAATGAAGTAATACTTTCTACTACCGCTTCAGTATGTTTTGAACAGTTTCTATCCGTATTCATCTTTTATTTCTAAAGTAGCACTCATATTGCCAACTTTACACTTGTGATACTCACTATTGACACTGCCACTGTAATTTCATAAGATTGTAAAAAAAGTAGTCTAAAATTTTAGGAATTACCATTTATTCTAATTATGATATTATATATTTCATATAAAAGGCGTTAAAAACTCAAATCCTCAACCGAGTGCAAAGTTTGCAACTCAATCCAATGATAATCGTACGAGAAAAGAATTTGCGTTTTCAACACCTACGATGGGAACAATATTTATCGTCATAAGTGCAAGAAAACGACATTTATTAAGAACATTCTAGGGTGAAAAATGTCGTTTTTCGTGCAAGTTTTGAAAAAATAACATTTATAATATAAAAAATATTTGTACAATAAATTCATGCAGTTTCAGGGAGGAGCACGAAAAAGAAGACACGATCATCATAAGAAGCAACAATTTCCATCATTTGCTAGCGACGGAGTTGGAAATTCTCCGTGGATGTTGGATTATATTAAAGTGCGCAGTGGTTGCAGCTGTGAAATAACACCAAAGCCTAGAAGGAAATCGTTACCGCAGTCACAACAAGCAATGACACAAAAATCTAAGCGAAAAAATAAGTGACGAAATTTGAAAGTTCACGGAGAAAAATAATATATCATTTTACATTGTAAAGTAGGAAGAATTCCACTATATTATGTAAGATTTCAAGACTCTATGTGAAATATATGTGTAATCATAATTTCATTACAGTTTAAGAATGTTATTAGACAATCTAAACTACTAAAACAAAAGCCATCGAACAAATATATTGAATATAAAATTATAAACAAAAAAAACTATATAGTATTAATTTATTTTAATAGGATATAATTAAGTTAAACATTTTTACTAACAAAAACATAAAATTACCACACTATGTAAAACAGTGCTTCGCGGATAGCAATATTTTCTTGTTTTACTACATTAGTGTGGTAATTATATTTATCTATATATAATGTACATCTGTCATATTCTTAGGTATATCAAGCAAAAATAATTTACAGTTATTATAACTCTTATTAACATCTTCATCTCAGTTGGTTTATACTATGAATATGAAAACTTTACACTTTATAGGATAAATCTCAATTGAGTTAAGAATAGTCACATTTTGTTAAAAAATATTGTAACCTTTTCTATATTATTTTTCTCCGTGTTGATTTGAAAATCATTGTATAATCCGTCGCCAAAGACATTTATTTGCTTTCACATGATCCGTCTTTTTTACATGTTTTATGAAATGTTCCTTGTAAAATTTTGGTATATAATCGTTGTATATATTTAAAAAAAAAATCAGTTACAAATTTTTAACATTATTGCATACGAGATCTTTTTTTTTGTGAAAAATGAACGGTATGAATGGTATTAACGGGTTCTTTTATGGTCTAAAAGTTGCTCGTTACAGTCTTTCGATGGTCTTTTCAATTTACCAGCTTTGTAAATAATTTACCGCCTGAATATTGTAATCAGCAACTAATATCTTACGTCGTGTCAGTTTAAGGTATTCAATATTTAAAATCAGGTACCAGAAACATCAAACCTCTGCACGACCGGAAAACGAGTTTTAGTAATGATGCAATTTTAATGAAAAGTATGTCTAAAAGGTTTTTGGAGTCGATGAATCCAATCTTAAAGACAGCTTTTCTAATCTAGACCCGCAGATTCTATATGGCACACCGAAAATTATAAATCATTTGTGTTGGTTTTTGGCTCGTTAAATTCAAATTTGAAATTAATGTTTCACAATTCATTCATGTTTTCAGCCATGTCAATTTTTTTCCTTTTCCTTTTTAGTAAATAATAAATTACTGTGGAAAATTTTTGTTTGTAATAATTATTGAAAAGATTGATAATGAAATATTATATATGTTTCAAACCACACGTTTCTGCAAGTAGGATTAAATGAAAATTGAAGATAAAAATCTAGAAGATACACTTGTGCCAGTAAAATGCATTTTCGACCACAGTCAATCTATGAACTAAATCAGTTTGCAGTGACTTGGCTGCTAACTCTATTTGTTTATCATTTTATACAAATTTACCACATTAATTTATTATTTATCACATCGTCCAATAAATGTACTTGTCAAACTATTACTTAAATCACAAGTTGTGAAAATAATAAAATTTTATATCATATACATAATCATAAATATGCGCAAGCCGCGTGATCACCTTTTAAATCACAAGATATGCGCTAAACAAAAGTTGACTGCATTTTTACAAACATAACATCAGTCATTAATAAGAACATGATCACGTGTATTTTATTTATTCGACATTTTGTGGATCCATCGATTGTTATATTTAGATGTAAAGCAATAATAATGAAAAACAATATAAATGAAATTAATTATTAAGTAAAACAAATTTATACATTCCTTGTAAATTCTAGTAAGAAATAAAACGAATAAAAAGAAAGGATTGTTTGCTTGAGAAAGCAGGTCCTAACTTTCAAGATTTGATAATGATATTTCTGGTGGTAATCGAATGACGAAAAAAATGTTTTTACGTCGTTCGGACTCTTCCCAATTTTTGTTTATTATCTCAATTCAAATCAAATGTCGTTTTTAAATCTAAAAACTATCTACTATTACATTTATATATATCATTATATATCATGGAATATACCGTAATACAATAGAGAAATAATGTGTAATCAGACATCAAAGTGTCTCACAATTAATTGGTTTCTAAGACTAAAACTGATTAACTAATTTCGTGATTGGGATAATATAGATGGGAATGTCGGGGTTAGAGGAATTATAATAGTACAATAACATCTACTCGGCACACTGTAGAAACCTTGGGCTCTTAAAACGTATTAAAACTTATTAAATCTTCTTATCTGCAAAGATGACAAACTCCTTTTCATCTGGCTGTTTTTCCTTCTTGCTTAGTTACGAAGCAGCAGTTGATCGGCGATACTCGCGGACTCTGCTATGCTGATGTTGATTCAGTGTCTGGAACGGTGCGATGAATCAGCGCGCTCATCCCGGCGGTCCCTTTCACGTTCTCGTTCACGTTCCGGCTCCCTTTCCCGCTCAGCTGGACGGCGACTTGATTCCCGTTCACGCTCTCTGTCACGCTCACGTTCTCTGTAGCGATCATCATAATACCTACACAATACATACATAACGACTGACAATTATCCTCAATTTTGTTATACAATTTGCTTACAAGTTTACATTTTGGCCTAAAGCTATATTATATTTAAAACTAAACCATCACAAAAGTTTTGACCGTAGATGTACGAGAATCTTATTCATTACTTTCATTTCTTACAAGAATATGAACTAAAAGTAAGCATTTAATCAATACAATTTCTGTTATATTGACTCATACGAATGTTTACATAATTATTTTTTTATTATTATTTATATTATTATAAACAATAATGAAGTTATAAAGATTGAAACATTGTACACGTGTACAAATGTTGAATTAAATAATTATTTATGAATGTCAATAATAGGAACATCGTTGTTTTTCCCACATTTGGAATTGTTTTGTTATTTCATTAACCAAGTTTTGTAAAGTAAAGCGAATGTTGCAAATATTACTAAATTGCAAACAGACATTGCAGATAAACTTATCATTTTTTTTATTTGCTTATTTAATAAAATCTGAATCGTTTTTTGCCCGTTTCCAAGATCATTTTAATTAAACATTTTAATGTTTTGTATCAGACATGAAGAACAAAAATCTAAATAAAATGTCTTGATTTTTTGGATATGCTGTTAAGAGTCCTGGACATATAACATAAATTTGTGTGCACGCATGTGTATTCAAATGTATTCATGCTTATGTTTTATCATAAATTAAATATGACAAACCATCAGAGTTACTATTTTTGTTAACAAATAATTATTTGCCTACAAAATGGAGACATTAAAATACAACATGATCTGAGCCAAAATTATACCTTTCTTATTGTTTTTTCTCAAAAATACTATGCAATTAAACATCCTCTACTATTATATTAAAATTGATGTAGAAAATTGTGCATTAAGCATGACTAATTTGAAAAAATTTTTTATTCATACGTTTCACGCACTATTTTTACACTCAAAATTATTTGATTTCACTTAAAATGCCAATCTTTTTTGTGAAATCATTTTGTATCAAAATAAATCATGTCATCACAAAATTGTTAATTTCATTGTGAAAGAAGTACAATTTTTGAACAAGAGGCATTTTATTTGAAGAACACATATGACCGATTCCTATTCCAAGAATATTGATTCAGAAATGAAAATCGTTTTACAATATATATATACAGTACGTTTTACATAAAGTATAATAAATAAATATTTCGAATACTACGCAGCATATGGTGAAATCAGCACCATACTACTTTTTTAACGGAAACCCATGTTTTTATTTTGATACTTTAAAATCTCTATCTAAAAATTAGGTATAGATTATACTCTAGAAATGAATTCATTTTACCTTTTATTTACTAACTTCAATTTCAATAAATTTTCATAGTGAATTAAATGTGAGAACGAGGCGTTTAAAAAATACTTTTTCAAACTTTGAATTAATCTGTCTAATCTTAACTTATTAAATGCAATGAATCTAGTCTCACGTAGTGCCAAAATATTTAT
>JABFOV010002531.1:0-19510 GCA_022817685.1 Aradophagus sp. ZL-2020 | reverse complement strand
CTGATACACATATTTTTTCACTCCACTATATTAATTGTTGAAAATTTCTGATATAGCAAAAATATCTATAATATTCAGCTTCGTATAACTTACATTTAAAAGTGTCGCTCAACTTTTTTTCATAATTCTAAATCATATAATGATTTTTTTATCGATATCTTCATTAATTAGTCATAATTATAAAATATACTCGATCTCATACATTTTTCAATGCATTTTCTCAAATTTCGAGGAAAAGTTCAATACAAATTTATTCCTGTGTACTCAACAATGCTGAAAACATGTAGATGAAATTTCCAACGTTTACTAGTAAACGAAAATTATTTTAATATAATTTAACAATACATATTGTAATTATAACTGAAAATATTGTGTTCTGAAAGCTGAATACATTCATAATTTTTCTTCTAAAATTATTCGTTAAGCTATACCATCGTTTGCAGGAGTAGAAAATTTTATCAAATTTAATTTTCGTTTACTAATAAACGTTGGAAATTTCAGAATCATCTGAAAACGCAGTTCCGAAATTTCATTCCAAACTTGTTCTCACGGCAACACTTTTGAACGACACTTTTCAATTTTTTCCTACTTCCATTTCAAAGTCTAATTTGCGGATACCTTTTTTTTTTTTTTTTCATTTGCAACGAATCGTTGTTTATACGGCAGTGAAGCCGATTAAATTGACCGAATCGTTAACAGCGAACATTGTTATCGAGCGCGCGCGGGCCGAGCAATCCGCGGCGGCGCTGTTGCAACCGGGTGAAAGTAGCGCGGAAAGTGGCCGCTCGAGTTGCCGATTGAAATTAATTTAATTAAGAGGGCGCCCGGCGCGCGGCGCCGCCGTCAATTCCACGCGTCTCGGTGACACGACAATGGTCCGCGATCATAATAACTTCATAAATACGGGCCCGGTGTATTAGCATTTAGAGGCCGTAACAATCGGCGACAATGCGACGCGCGATTTTGAAATTCGCCAGTTTCGACCGCCTTTTCCCCTTCTTTTCAGGCGCGATACCTCGCTCGCCAATTTGCGCCGCGACGACTTCTGATAAGCGGCGAAAATTAAACGCTCGGATAAATCGGTTTCGCGAAAGATTGTATAATTGCGGCCCCGCGGTCGCCGAAGAAATTGATACGCCACTTTGGCGGGATTTACGATTCGGCGATCGGCGCCGCCGATTAGTGACGTTAAATTGTATATTGTGCCGGAAATTTTATGTTATTATTGCCATTAACGGCCGCGTTATATAAACGAGATTATTTATCGGGACATAAATAATTGTAATTGAGTTGTCGGCGGATTTCGATTCCTGCATTGTTGACTTAGGTTTCACAGTAGGATAAAATGAATATTCTTTGCATTTTTTTTTCTTTTTTTTCTGTCATGAATAATTGCAGTTGAAATAATTATCATTGTTTTGACTCCGCATTATTTCTCGATATTCGAAGCAATATTTCATTGGGAGAATGCAAATCTTATCTTCGAAATGCATACAAAAGACAAACTTATATGGTATTTTCTAAAAAGGTATTTCATTCGGGAAATCCCCGAAGAAATATCTCAAATTTTACGATTGACTGCAGAGTTTCATTGTGAAAAATCTTTTCTTTTCATGTGAAAGTTAGATTTAGGAACATGTGATTTTCTGTGTTTATTATACCAATTATTAAAATTATAATTATAATAATTATAGTTTACCATAATACTGTTTTTGCACTGCACGATATCGAAATTTAATCCGGTCGTCATGACATTGAATGAAATATAATTTAAATACAATAACAAAGATCAAAGAAAATATGTTCATCCACGTGGTCTAAAACGTTCATTAATATTATTGATATCATAACAAAATATATTGAAATAGAAAATGACAATTTTATTTACTAAAATTATAAAATATCTTAAAGCGTATTTAAAGAAAATTATTTTAAAACGAGTGTCATTTTTGTATAGAAAATCGTATTACGTTTAAATTTCGTTTGCTAATAAACGCCGTGGATTTATTTATAAAAATCAGTCACATTTAATTCGACCGAACCGAGTCCTAATCATTCGCGCCGAGTGTCATTTCTTTCGACGCCGGAAATCATCCATATACAATCCGTTCCTTGTTTATATAGCAAGCTATACGTCAACGCGTGAGAATAACTTTTCCCAATCATCTGTCCCTTTGTGATTTAATCCAGATACTTCTAATGCATTAATGACCGAATTCCTTTTCACTCGGAGAAATTTTATATTAATTATTGCAATTAAAAATAGTTAAAATTACGAAAGTATGTAGTAGTTTTGAAACATGACAAATAATATTAAACTTTTAAACATCATTACAAAAAGATTTGTCGGCACTGCACATAATTTTTTTACTTTTGAAATTCGATTATTAAAATTTACTATGTAATGTAGTAAATAGTCAGACTTACATAAATAATATATTATTTAACTTTGTAAAATATCTTAAACTTGCTCCCGAAAATAGTACTGGAAAATACTGATTTTATTTTGCGACCTGTACATACTTAATATGTATTTATACATATTTATTATATTATACTAGATTATATACCAATACTTATACAACAATACTTTTTGTGAAATTAAAAATAATAAATTTACAATTTTTCATTTTTTGTTCATACTTTTACGCATTATCTACAATTAACAATTTAAAAATGACAAATTTCGCGCCTTTTTCAAAGACCAAGCTCCACGGAGCAATCTCATTGGATAAAAAAAGTGTTACTCTCAACTAACTTCAGGGTTTCATCAACTTTATTAAGAGGGATATATATACATATATATATACATATTATACTATATAACATATTACAACTATATATAATGTACAAACGTAGGGTAAAACCGAGGTCGTGAGATTTCAAACTGCAACGCAAACGATTACAAAGGTTTTTACGTGCTGGCAAAAAGCGAGCTCGTCGATAGCTCAGCGGGAAACACAACGCTCGTGCGGTTGTGTTGGTGGGTCACGGTCAAATTTCAGATCGGATTTTTCGTCGAGCGCGTGCTCGAATGCAAAAGTATCGGTCATTCGGCTCGTCCGTCCATTTCACCACCTGTTGAAAATCTTCAATGCACGCCGGTTGAAATCATTTAGCGCGCTCGAGGCCATATGCTCCTTTCAACGCACCCCCCCCCCCTCTCCATTGCCCTGTGGTTTTTAAACACACGCGTTAGTTTACTTTTACGCAACTGCTAAACTCCCGAGGCGATAATAATGAAGACGCGCTTTCGTGTGTGATGTTGACATCCAATCATTCAAGTTGCACAAAATGATTATGTGCAGGAAGTTTGCAACGTTTATTTGCAACGAATTCGAAATTCCGTAAATTTTCAATCAAAAAGATATACTTCTAAGAAAGAAAATAAACGAAAAAATTATTTCATTTTACATCACGCTGATGTGAATTTAAATTCTGATTTTGATCGTCGATGGACGAAATGATATTGTATTAAAAATTCGCTGCAAACTACTTGCACATAAATATTTCTTATTATATAAAATGTGCAAGAAGTTTGCAACGAATTTTCAAAATATTATTTCGTCCATTGACAATCAAAATTAGAACATAAACTTATATCAGCGTGATATAAAATGAAACAATTTGTTCGTTTACTTTCTTCGTTAAAAGTATACCTTTTGATTTATGCAATTTAGAATTCGTTGCAAATAAACGTTGCAAACTGCTCGCACATCAAAATAAATAATACTTAATACAACGATAATATAACTTGAAACCAATGAAGAGATTTCCACCCCGAACAATTCCAACGATAAAAAAAAATGTCCCTCCAAGTTGTCTTTCGGGGAAAAAAGTTCCTCCGTCCACGTTGACCCGATAAAAGTAGCCCTAATGATAAACAGTCGCGTCTCCAGCGAACTGGCCGAGCCATAAATTGGCGCGGGACGTATAAATATTCCACGGGACTCGATTATAACGTTTGTGTACTTTTCCCTCATTGTGCGTCCTAAACGCCGACAAAGTTGACAGTGGCGTTTTGATGAAAAAGCATCCCCGCAGTTGCACCTGGTTACCGAAAATAAAGGTCCGCTTCCTCACGTGCGCGCGCGGCCTGCGAACCTGCTCCCAACGAGGCTCGGACGAAATTTCACCTGCAGGGTGACGGAAAAATCGCCCCCCCCCCCCCGGCCCCCCGAAGACGTTTCGGGGTCGGGGCTACCAACATCTGCCCCTGCCTGGACCAGAACGCGCGCGCCATCTCCGGGTTTTTATCCCGAAAAGCAGCCCCACTCGGGGGGACAGAAACGTTACAATCCCCGACACGCCCACCGCGCGCGAAACAAAATCACGGAATCCGATTCAGCCGGTCGGTTATTTTTCGGATTCGCCGCTGAAGATTTCATTAGCAGCTTCCGGCTCGGGCAACGATAGGGTTGCTCGGGGTCATTTTGCGGATTAAAAGCGCACGCTCGTGACCGACATACGGCCGGCAGAAACGAGGACGGACGAACGGGCCTCGGTGGTCGTTTGTGTTTTGTTTTGTTTCGCAATAAGGATGTTTTCGTAATCGAAATTGTCGAATTTTCGTTCAGTAAAAAACGTTGGGAAGTTGGTGTATCTATAAATATTGTCAATTTTATATCTATAATCTATATCTATAATCTATAATCTATAAATATAAAAAAAAAAAACAAAATCAATTATAATTGTTTTTGTTACATTTTATATTGATTTGTAGATAATTGACTGAGATATGGCAGTTTTACCAGAAACTTTCTTTTGTAGTTTGAATATAAGTTTGTTTAGAAAGTATTTATGAGTGAATGCGTTTCCAGAAAAAATATATTTAATACAAATATATTTGTTATATAACGTTGTCCTGTAGGACAATTTGCTTATTATCTTGTTTTACACAAAATCGGATTTGTAATCTGATTTTTTCTGTGCTATTAGAGATTATTACAATGAAAGATTACAATATACTTAATGTTTTCTTATTGCGACTCATAATAAAACCTTTATAGGAAAACTTTTCAAAATAAATTCTGATGCACTTGTATACTAACTCATAAACAAATTTCTCTATAAAAATGTGTTTGAAATAAGGAACACGTATAGAAATTATTTTTTGGTGAGGAACAGACTTGTTTACCGTAAAAGTATCATCATGACCATTAAGTAATTCGAAAAGGAAACACTTGTGAGGCATCTTTTAAAACAAATAGACTGCAGTGTATATCTGGTAAATATTAAGCGTGGTCTCAAAACAAAGTTGAAACATTTTTTAAATGACTCACTTCACTGGACCTGGCAGTAAAATGAAACTGTTTCCAACAGTATTGTCTGTTTAAGAAGATAACATTTTTCCCGAATTTCAAAGTAAAATTAAATTAAATTAAATAATTATATTGTTATATAATTTTACACTACTGATGAATTATATTTTAAATGAATATATAATATTCATTTATTTTTTTGTAAACATATATTTTTAGGCAAATACATTTATTTTGTATTGAAAAAAAAATCGTAAAAATTATATTAATATTTTTTTTGTTAATTAATTATATTAATTCTTTTTCGTTAAAGTTAAACTGAAATGTTTGTTAAATAATGACACACTTAAAATTTTTTAAACAAATGTAATAATCAATGATAACTTGCGAATAATAAATTAAGACAAAACAAATGTTCACAATGAAATATTTGTTATCAAATTTCATAATTTATATAATCGCTTCTTAATTAAAAGTACGCACACTAATCAACAAAAAAAATTTGTAATATCTCTTATTCATCAGTGTTAACTCCACAAAACGTTATATTCCCATAATTTGTGAATCATCTCGAATTTCTCTCATTAAAGTGTGACAATACTTTGCTGCCAAAGTGGCTACTAAAGTAGTAAGAAAAATTCTCATCTGCCTCTTTGTATTGAAGAATCTACGTGCAAGAAGTGTTACGTAATGGTGTGCGTATTTTTCGAAAAAATCATAACAGGTCCTTTTCTCGTTTGAAAGGACAGCCAGGTTTGTATCCCCAAAAAAGCACTGATTCTTTAAGATTCGTCGACAAAAAACGACGACTATTCAGCGAAAGAAAAGAAAACTCCGATGCTTCATTCATTCGGTGCCGACGAAATATCGGGCATTGTGAACGGAACGCGACAGCGGTTCTCGATTTTAGTTGACTTCCATTCACCTTTTTCCCCTATTTCCACCGGTAAATCGCCATGAAATGTTTTCTCGTGAGGAAATTTTGAAAATTTTTACAAAACCGTCAATCCGCTTTTGCGTCGATTGGAAAATTAACAACAAAATTGTTACGTTCGCCGTAAAAGTATCGGTTGCATTTATTTTTTCCAATTGTCATAATAATAACATGTAGTCATTATTTTTATAATCTATTTATATATATTATATTTTACAATATAAAATTGTTGTAATAATAACATTTTACACGCAACTTTTTTTTTGTATCTTCTATTTTTCATCATGCACGTAATTACGCAACAGCAAACACCTTTTCAAACATTCTCAGTATATACTTTTTTACTTTCGAATCATATTTCCGGGAATGAGACGATCGAGTCGAATTAACGAATTAATATCATTTATTTTAGCCGACATCCTTCTGAATATCGATCGAGAATTCGGGAGAGCGGGGGGGGAGGGGGGTCGGGGGATTGTTCCATCTCGCTCTCCGCATATGCTCGAGGATTTATAAGGCCCAAAAAGTGGGTCCATCAAACTTGTCCCGGTGGGGTCAGCGCTCACATATGTTGGCATAAAACATCCAGCAGCGGTAATAGCCAGGTGTTTCAAAAAGGTGAAGCTAGTTGTTCCCCCTCGTCGTTTCGAGGTGGCACAAAAAATAGTCCTGCTTCCTTCCGATGGAAGGAGAAACCGTCCCGACTTGCACCGGTAATGCGCCTAAGCGAGGGACCATTTTATACATACATGTATATATAGATATAGGCACATGTGTACGTATACATGCATACATACATACACATATATATAAATATATACGGGCTTTCATAATTACGACGCGAAGATTTATTTTCCAAATCGTGTTACAAGTTACAACTTGTTTAGAAAGAGGATGATAAACAAACTAAAGGGTGACAGCACGAATGAATTAGAACCTTTCACTGCAAGCGTTTTGAACGCCAGACTTTTCTCACTTTAAGGCAAATTTATATTTTTTGAAATAACTTTGAATATTTTCGATGTAAAGATATTTGTTTTAAGTTTTAACAATTAAATCTTTCGGTGTCATACATTATATTTATAAAAATCTTGATAATTTTTTATCTGGATCAATTGTTATTTGAATTCATTTTTATTTACCAATTGTTGTAATATATTTTTGAATTCTTATCATAATAACAGCGAAATTGAAAGCAATTATGAATGCGTGTGCAAAAATAAATGCTTTGCAAATTTCAAAAATAAATTTAATACAAACGGATAAGCCGTTGACATAAAAACAGTCTATAAATAATTTAACGTCCACCTTTTTAGTATATCACGTAGCATGGTCAAAAAAAGGCATCGAAATAAGAAAAAAAATGAAATAAAAAAGAAAAGAAAAAAGAAGAAGAGAAAAAAATGAATTTGCGTCGAAAACGCGCGCACACCTTTCGGTACCGGAAAAACCGGGCGTGAAGCAGGTTCCCTCTGTCAGAAAAAGGGTTAGAACCAGCCGGATAACTGCGATTTTTAATATATTCCACGAACGGGCAGGTAGACGAGTCGTCGCGCGCTCTTCAACGAACAACAAAATATTGTCTTCTTCTCGTCACCCCGCCGAGCGCGCCAACTTTTTATGTCAACGTTCGATATTTTGCCGACGAAATTTTCCAAACTTTCGATGCAAACGCACGTGTCTCGTTTCAAGACCACTTCGATGATCGAGACGCTAAAAGCTTCTCATTCGAGACACTTTTGGCACGGAAAAATGGCATCGTGCATTTAGCTCGATGTGGAATAAATTAAATTTCCTGGCGAACGATTACGCAATTCGCAAAGAATCGCCGAGGCTGGCGTTAAAAGTTTCGCTCTCTCATTACATAAAGAGGTAAAAGTGGTGTAACATTGGTTCAACTCGTACCTCCTTCTCTCGAAAAAACGACTCTTACCCGAGCCCCCTTCCCTCGACGTGGGTCGCGTGGCTCGCTCGTACCGGTCGCGCCTCGACTATCGATTCTCGATCCGCGATAGCGAACGCAAATCCCGTTACGCCCGAGCAACGAGCACGCAATGCGCTTCGAGATGAGCAAATCTCGGGCGCTATTTGTCGCTCTCGTGACGCGCGCGTAAACTTTCACTCAACTGCCTTTCGGGAGACCACGGTCCAATCGAAGGGGGTCATCAAATTGGACCATATAAAACGTTACCATATAAATTGTTCTAAATGTGATTGTCGTTCACCGATCGATTTCGGAGAGTGCTTTCAAGCAAGACAATGCTATTTTCAATTCATTTAACAATGTCTTACTTCGTCTCAAAATTAAAGGTCGATCGATTTTGTCTTCATTCGAGACACCCTCGTCCGAATAACTTTTGTAGTGAATTGAATATATTCCTTTCATTAGTTGTTTCAACTTTGTACAAACATATCATTTGGAGTAAGTGAACAATTATTTGACATTTTGAATAAGCACTAAAAAACAAGTGTTATGCGAAGACGTCTAAACGTTCATAAATGTCTTCTTTGTAAAAAGTGTCTTTGCAGAAGACATCTAAAAAATCCTTTAATAACATGAAAAAACGTCATCTAGCACTGCTCAAAAACGTCTTAACTTGAGTATTGAAACGACACCGAATAAACCCCTTTGTCCAATCAAAGTCACCGTCGAAAGTGAATCGTCATAATACCATTGCATCGTCCCGTTTTCGAGAAAGTCGAGCCGTTTTTGTGAACGTCGCCCGCAGCACTTATCGCGTCGGAACGTCAATGCGCGCAATCAAGATCGTTTAGCGGCCGGGACACGCGACTCGCGCGGAGGCCATTATAACTCGGTGATCCGCTGAATGAAATTGTAACGAAGCTCGAGGGGGAGCTCTTCCTTGTTGCAAAATTAGCGTGAATTGTAAGTGCGCACGCGAGACGGTACCATCGGCGGCAATAAGCCGCGGCGAGGGGGGGTGGTGAGGCGAGGGGGCGCTTTGTGTTGAGCGACGTAGACGAGGAGAGAGCGAGGGAAAGAAAAGGAGAGTGATATCGTACGTGTGTGCGTGCGTGCGTGGGCTCGAGCACGCGTGGGCGAAGCTGCGGCACGCGACACGACCGTTATATTCGAAACTCGCTGGCAAAAGGGGGTGGGGGCAGCACGTAGGTAGGTGCTTTCTACTGGTGGGGGATCGATTTAGAAGGGAAAATTCATAAAGGGCGATCATCCCCCCTATGGAAGCACGCACACAGGCGCGCGGGATTTCGACGCTCGCGACGCGAGGCAAAAATCAAAAGCCGCATTGTGCGCGAGCGCAAGCCCGTGCGTTAATTCGCGAATTATGGTTATCGTCCGGTTTGTTTTACAATTAATAAGCTGCGTTGATAATGAGGTTTGATAATGAACAATGAGCTGGTTATGTCACGCTACACTAATGGCCGGCCATTGTGAAATAGCTTTGTTACAAATTGAAGCAATTGTACTCCGAGACGGTATTATATGTTTCAGCTCGAGAAGTTTCAATATTTATCGTGTAAACATAATAAGGAGCTCGAAAAATGTGTTTGCACATTCCGCCTTTGTTTGGAATTTCTCGTCGAACGAATCAAAGAAAGGGCGACGAGAAATCGACGCGTTAATACAAATTACGCGATTTGCGAAAACGTCGTTTCAAATCGTTTCGATTCATTCGAACAAATCTCGGAAATGACGATCTTCAATTTCCGATCTTCTGTTAAATTTCTTTAAAAATTTATTTCGTTTACTGGATCGTTTTTGAATTTCGTAAATGAGAAGTAAATATAGTCCGATTAAATACTTCTCCCCCTTTTTAATACAAAGTCAGTTCATCCCTGTAACGAGACCACTTGAAAAGTCACGTCAATGTTAACGTATTCCTCGCGTCGTAATCATCTTCGCGCTGGAGGAAAGCGTAACGTCTCTCCCCGGCGTTGGTGGTGAACTGAACGGTGTTCCGGTAGAGGGGGACCTGGCGACCAGATGCGCCGCAGTCGATTGGGCCGGCAAGCGCAGCCGCGCGGCACGTTATTGGCGACTTTCTAACGTCCCACCTGCCACTATTGGTCCTCGGACACGTGCTGGTAGCGGCCAGTGCATGGTGGGGCTCACCTTATATAAACGGCCAACACACCCACTTTACCACATTGCTTACCGACCAACAACCGAATCCGCACGTTCCCTCAGTTCGCTCTTCGTTCTCGAACGTGGACGAGAGTATTACGTCCGAGGATACGCTTGAGTGAATCAGTGACGCTTGGATGTAAACCTTACAGTGTGTGAACAAGTGTCCAAGTGTACGAAACGAAGATCCGACAGTCTTCGTCGTCGGATTACCCAGTGACTTTTGGATTAACAATTCAGTTTGCTCTGAGTATCGAATCACCTTTTGCAAAAATGCTGGACGAAGTAGAACCTCGCATCTTCCAGAAGAGTTATAACTTGTCTACGTGTCCTCTAAAGAAGAGGCCGGTCCACGTTATGTTGGCCGAAGAGACGCCAAAAGTTGAGATCAAAGGTAATTATCGAGTGACATAAAATTAATATATAACATTTTGTTTTTTACCAACTTTTTGTTTATCGAATGAACTTGAATGGGATCAAATGTTAAATTTTATCTTCTTTTCGTTACAGAGGAAATCATTGTGGTAGATGATATTCCTGAACCAGAAAACCTCAGCACCAAGCCAGAGGATCTGAGCAAAACGGCGGAGAAAAACAAAAGCTTACCGCCGTCACCGAGATCATTTTCCCCGGTGGAACTCGCCAAAGTTCAATCGCCCACTCGTTCTCCATTGAGGCCAGAGGAGTATCCGTACTATCCTCAAAATTCAATCTACAGTTCCCGGTACATGGTACGAGACACCACGCCGCCGATCGGAACCACCCCGTACCCAGTGGCAAAGAAAGCTCGCGTTGAGGTCATTCAACACGAAAGTTCAAACATCCCGCCGAGGATGTCGCCCCCGTTGTCACATTTCATGGCATCCAAATCAGCCTTGGACAACAACTCGGTGATCGGCATGAAGAACCACATGGAACCATTATCTTACAACACACCGACCTGGCCAATGTTTCCACCCTACCACCCTTCAAACGGCTACTATCCTTACCACCACAACGTCCTGAACGCGGAAATCCATTTCTCTCCGTACCCCGTGCCCGGTTTTCCCCCAACAACTCCCGAAAACGCGTCTGTGTCGCCACAGTCTCACAGTACCGCCCTCACGTGCTCGGCGCTGCCACGACCAATTGCCAGAAGCTACCCTCAGTGGTCGAGTCCGGACCACGGTGGCCTGTCGCCAACCAGCTCCCTGGGATCTTCCTCTCTGAGATCGCCGCCTCCCAACATGGCCGAGGATCTGTCATCCCCAGGAAGCGACAGTGGAAGGTCATCCGCAGGTAGCACCAGTGCCGGGCCTTCCATTCTCAGTCAAAAGTCCAGCAAAGTCAGCAAGTCCAGCCCGATTAGCACGACTTCTGGCAACAACAGCGCCACCAGGTACCAGTGCCGAGACTGCGGCAAGTCCTACTCCACGCACTCGGGGCTAACTAAGCACCAGCAATTCCACTGCACCGCCGTCGAGGGTCAGGTCAAGAAATCCTTCACCTGCAAGGATTGCAACAAGATATACGTGAGTCTCGGCGCCCTGAAGATGCATATCAGGACGCACACTCTGCCTTGCAGGTGCAACTTGTGTGGCAAGGCCTTCTCCAGACCCTGGCTACTCCAAGGCCACATTCGCACCCACACGGGCGAGAAGCCCTTCAGTTGCCAGCACTGCAACCGGGCGTTCGCCGACCGCAGCAATCTCCGGGCCCATCTTCAGACGCACAGCGACGTCAAGAAGTATTCTTGTTCGTCTTGCAGCAAGACCTTCAGCAGGATGTCGTTGTTGAGCAAACACCAGGAGGGCGGTTGTCCCGGAGTAGCCGCGTCGATGGGTTATTCTTGCTGAGTCCCAAATGTAGATATGTAATAAGTGCCTACGGGGAGTAATTGGATCCTCGGATTTTCGTGTTCCTCACGTGGACTCGATCGGTCGTTTGTACCAGTGTACCGGGCTTAAGCGGTACCGTGAAACCATCGTGCCATTGTTCGGTTTAGTTGTCGCCAGTTGTCGGCGACCGTTTTAAAATTAGGCCGTTTGATTTGTCGTGTTCCTTTTTCATATATTACTTTGTGCGTTTTTCTTTCTTATAGCGTTTTCACTGCGTTTTATCAGTTTTCGTAAAAATATTTCGTAAAATTGTCCTTTTTCTTTCTTTTTTTCGGTGTAATCGAAGGTGTATATATTTTTCATTTGTACAGAAATAACGAGTCAGTTGAAGTGTAACGTATGCTTACTCGAGTATGTATTGTTTAGACGCATTTTATTTATAATACTAAATAATAATAAACTAGTCATTACTTTATAATAGTTACGTCGCGAGAGAAGGAGTGCGCGTTTTGTGAATGAAATTCATTGTATATAGTTGGTACGCGCGCACGGTTCGATAAAATTGTGTATAGAAAATTTTATTACAGATAAAACAAAGTTTTATATATATATCAAAGTGAAAGTTTATATATAGGAAAGAGAGAGATTATTTTATACGAAATAAATTTCATAATAAAACACATATTTGTGCCTTGTGTTTTATAAATAACCCACAATCCATCCTGCTTTATTGTACACACACAAATGAATGTATTATTACAATATGATGTAAATATTATTAGAAGATTTGTGTCCATTCGAACATAATTTTCGTTTACTCATCTTGCTGTTTTGTTTGGATTCAAGTCGTCTCAGTTCTTTCATACAATGTATACAAGATTTTTCATTGTAATGCTCTAATATATAATTCATAAACCTTTTTATTCTCGGAGTAGGACAATAAAGAGAAAGGTAAAGGAACCTCGTTGCTTAAAATAACTACTTCAATAAGTATACAAATTTTTATATTTGAAATTGAGTATTGAACTCACAATTTATAACTTAACTGTTCTAGATAAAGTGCATTGTATTGTATGAAGTATACACTACAATAAAATTATTATGTGCTTAATTTTTGCTTAAGACTTATTGGCTTTTGTTCTTTTATTCTGAAATTGTTGTGCTTCCTTAAGTAAGGAAATACCGGGGATTATAATAATTTATCTCGGAAACCAAGAAAACTTTTAACGTTTTCAATCAACTGTTAAATAGGAAAAACACCTGTTGTTACGATTCTATTACGGAAACTTATTTCTCATTTGAAAGGAATTTTTGAAATGTTAATTTAGTCATTCTTATTATTGAATAACTCTACCACAAGAAGTATTTATGATTGATGGAAATAGTTTTATTTTTCAATATTTTAAAAGTACAACGATTTTATGAAATGAATCTGTTAATTTTTGTCGGAAGTTAAATTAATATAATTAACATAAATTACTCGCTGATTTCAATAAGTATGATTAGGAAAATAAATTATTGTGTTTTATGATTCCAAATTTTAAATTACGCTTTTTTATCAATATATAATACATTTATTATGTTATTTATTAAATAAGTATTATTAAATTTGTTCATAAAAATTATTTAAGTTCTTTTAGAATAACATTATTTTTCAACTTCAGTCCTCGATGAAAGATAGAAACGAAGACGTTGAACAATTGATTAATCTTCAATTCGATCAAATAAATCGTCAAAATTGAACTGCCACATCAGAATCCAATATTTCACGTGAAACAATGCGTTTCACACTCTTTTCCGCTGCAACATAAATCTTTTGCGAACACATTTCCCACACGTAATAAAATTGTTGCCATCATTTTCCCATTCAATATGGTCAACAGTTCGTGAGCCATTGCTTCACCATTGACAAGCTAAGCGTGCCTTCTGGACAAAGTACACGTATATTTGTGCGATAAAAATCTGAATAGGTACGCAAGCTCTTCTCAATTTGAATGGTCTAAGCATAATGGCACAAGTTATGCCAGATACCTACGATTTCAAAACGCTTTTCGTTTACCTTGCACAAACATTTGGTTTTAACTAACAATTTTTAGTTACTAGTTATACAATTTTTTACTTTCGATTTTGCTTTATAGGATGTATTTTTTTACAGTTGAAAGACGTCATATACATTTTTTCTTCGAGAACAAAAAAAAAATGAATAAACAAAAACGCAGACCAGAAGTTTGTAATGTTTATTTGCAACGAATTCCAAATTCCATAAATTTTCAATCGAAAACAATACACTTCTAACGAAGAAGGAAAACGAAAAATTTAATTATTCCGTTTCACAACGCGCTGACATAAATTCCAATTCTGATTTTGATCGTCGATGGATGAAATGATAATTTATTAAAAATCCGTTGCAAATCAATGTTGCAAACTTCTCGCACATACGAATAAGGAATATAGAAACACAAAAAGAATTATTTTGCTGAACCAATTAAATTCCACCAAACTGTTTTCTAAGCATATTTACGAGAAACTGAATAAGAAATGAATGAATGAAAAAAAAGTGCGCGTCGCCCGAAGAGTCGACCAGGCGAAGGAGGAAAATGACGCAAATTTTCGCGTTTAACGGGCGAAGGTGGATCGCTTCCTTATCAGCGCGACCTTTTATATAAAAGATGGCACGCGCCCGGTCGTTCCGCGAAGAAAAGCCGAGATTTTATGGAGCCGGGAATGGGATCGTAATTTACGGCGGCGTTAAAGCAGCGTCCCCGATACCGCGGCCACTACGCTTGCCGCGAGGCCCGCGACGTATATCAAGTGACAAGTGAAACGGTTTTATTAAGTACTTTCCTCGCGCGTTTAATGGCGCAGATAATAAACACTTGTAGGAAATAGAGTCACTTTATGATAACGCTTTTATCGCCGGGCGTTTGTCCCGTCAGTTTCTTTCAATCGGGATTCCACGTCTAGGGAATAATGAGCGTGTCAGGCCGCGCCGTAAAATTCGCCTCTCGTCAACAAAGTCCGCGTTTTACGGCGACTAACTGGCAATGGATGTGTGGTCTGTCGCGCGAACGCGCGTGCAAAAATCAGGCGACGTTCGTCTCAATCGGCCGGCGAACATTTGACCGTCGATTTCCCACAGAACGTGACGATTTTCGATTCGTTTAGTTTGTGGTAACGATCGACTGCAAAAACAGTATTCCCTAGGTGTTTTAAATTAAAACGTATATAAGTATAAATTCTTTAGGTATTTGAATTGAAAAACTTGAAACCTGACGAAAAAAGATAACCATGCCTTTTAATTTAGGGAAATAATTTTTTAATTTTGCAATATCAATAATAATGTTGAAAATAATTGGATGATAAAAATTTATTATATCTTTAGTGAATATTGATAATTACAAGACACGAAAATGTTTACTTGTAAATTTTCCTAAAAACATTGAAAAAATAGAACACTTGTTTTTACGAATCAACAATCAAAAATCGACTTCTCGAACCTTGATTCAACTGCCGATTTTTCGTCGCGCTAATTTCCTCACATTTCGTCAAACGCGATTAGATTGAATTTCCCGCTTTATCTGATTGCATTCAGCCGGCCATAATTGTGTTTGATCGTAGATGCCGATCTGCCGCGGTTCACTTTCACCCGCGAATATCAGCTCGATCTGATTAGATACACTGAAAATTCAGATTCCCTCGGATAAAGTTAGACCGATTCCGATTTGTTCTCGGGTCGGACGCAGCTCGATTCAGATAACACGAGATTTATTTATCCAGCAGTGCCCGCGAGTTCTCTCTTTTTTTTTTTTTCCCCATCTTCCGGGAACTGGCGTGGCGGCGATTTTGCAAAGCAGCCGGTGCAATAAAAATCAGCGTACCTTATACATTGTCATAACAGAAATAGCCATAAGCGAATAGCCAATAAATTCGCTCCTCTTCCGAGAACGGCGTTACGAGAAAATTATTTAAGCCCGAAATAAAGGTGAAATTCATTGCGCGGAATCCGAAATTTACGCGCGTCCGCGCGCAATAAAAGCCGTTTCCTCCTTCTGTCCGATTTCTTTCTCTTCGTCAACCGTTCGAATTGTCGCGCGCGAAAGCGAACAACATTCGTCGATCTTTTGGGGAAGTGGGACCACCAAGGGAAGATGTTGATAATCTAGTGAAAATAAAAAAAATACAGTCTTTTCGTCAAAGTTAAATTAAACAAATATTAAATTAACGCCCTGAATGGTTAAACATAGGTACACTCACAAAAAGGATGCATTGAGTGAAGAAAAATTTTCTTGGTTCACGACAAAATGTATCTTGATATTTTACCAAGAATAAATTTTCTTGAGCCAAGAAAAGTTTCCTTGATTTAAGATACTAAGTGATTAAGCCAAGAAAATATGTCTTGACAGGATAAAATTAGGTTTTAATGAAAGAAAATAATAGCAAAACTTAGTGATTCTTGAACGAAGGTAAAGATTTTTGTGAGTGTATGTTGCAAAATAAAACTTAATTTCTACTTCTCTATTACTTATTCAATTTAATAGTTTATACAAATGGCAAGAACATTCTGCCTAGAGCTATAATACGTTCACTATTTCTTACCGATCTTTCATCGATCTATTACCGAACTTTACGAATACCTTGTATGTTGTGTACGACTTTCTACCGATCATTTACCGAGCTTTTCTATTACCGATTCGCAATATCGATATTATACAAACAAGCGTTCTCGAGCGATTTTCATTGAAAAATCGGTCGAGAGAAAAATGCCGAAAAGAGTTGGCGCGCGATTCGCCGGGCCCAAACGATTCGCCGCGCGCAATCATCCGAGGTGTGGTTGCGCGTAGGTGGTCCATCGGCCTCAACCTGGCACGTGTGAACCACGCTTTCGTGCACGACGATTACGCTCCGGCGAAATTAGCAATTTCGCCGGAGCGCGGCAACGTTTACGTGTCAGCTTTTCACCACCGGACACCATTGGCCCGAGCGTGTTCCACACGTGCGTACCTGATTTGGGTCATTCGCAATGCATTGTCACGTCGCACGATAATGGCCTAAGACGATTCCCAAGTGTTTTTCACCATTCGTAACCGACGGCCGTTTTGCACGTTGACGCGCGTTTTGTCCCGACGTCGCGCACGTCGAGCGTAAATGACTCAAATTGAGTTCTGCTTTGACATTTTCAACGTCCGTTTCAACGCGGCTCGAAAGCTTGTTAACGTCGGCCAAACCGACTTTACGGTTTTATATACATTTTCGACAATCATTCCGCGGTTCATTTTATTGGTGTGAAGTCGACAATTTGAACTTTGCCTACGATGTCGTGCGGCTGAAAAAAGGTCGTGTACTATTGCGACACGCTATGCGAAAAACTCGAGGGTTTTTTTCTTCTTTTTTTTTAAATTTTTTTTCATGAAATGATTCAGTATGACTTTTTCGTGAGAAATGAAAATTATTTAGTTATTGAAATGATTTTTATCGTTATAAAAAACGTTGAGTTGCGTTTCATTCTTTACTATATTGACATTCACGTTAGTCTTGATTCCGAGAAATCAAAGCGTCGTCTTGTAGAAATATCTCATTTCCACCGAGCCGAAGCATTAAACTGACTCGAGTTATTTGTTTTGCATAACATCCAAATGACGGTGCGCGGCGACGCGAAACTCGTGATTCGCGGAAAGCGCGCGTGCGCGGTCGCGCTTTCTGCGATAATTTGAAGTACGCACAGTGGAACGGTTGTCTATCTTTCCCGCTTTCGTGACTCCCTTCTTTTTATTTCGCGCGCTCTTGCCGCCGATTGGCTATTTTGCTCGCGCACTTTGCGTAAACGCGCGTGCGTGTCGCTTGACATGGCGCGTCGCATTTGGAGACGCCCAAAGTCGATTTCGGTAGAAATATTCCTTACAAATATACCTTAGAGGTATACATCTGTGGCATATATCTGTGGCTTATAGGCAAAATCAGTTAACTCCATAATTGGCGAAATTGAGAAAAACGAATTCGAACATTTTAATACGCATATAAATTACTACTTTTTATATTTTGATTTGTATCATAATTCTAACAATTTTGATATTTTCGCAATTTTGGTCTGATAGAATGAAAACATAATAAAAAAAGGGGTTAAATTTGGTAAAAACTCAATTTTTTAAAAAAGTGTAGTTAACTGGTTTTGCCTTACAGCCACAGATATATCGATGGCTGGGAAAAAAAAACCCCCATTCTCAAACTGGCAATGAAGAACCCCCATTTTCAAATTGGCAATGAAAAACCCCCATTCTCAAACTGGGAATGAAAAACCCCCATTCTCAAATTGGCAACGAAGAACTCCCATTCTCACACTGGCAATGAATACGGGGATTGGGGGTTCTTCGTTGCCAATTTGAGAATGGGGATTTTTTATTGCCAGTTTGAGAACGGGGGTTTTTCTTCCCAGCCATCGATATAAAGTGGCCATCGTTTGAAAAGTTGGTATTATTTTTCGAAGAATTGTATTATTTATTACTTTGTTTTTAAACTTGCAGAAAAAAAGTACAAAGTATAATTTTGTTCACCACTTGTTGTATAACTTTTTTTAAAGTTACTTAATTGCAGACAACACGCATAATTTTTCCAAATTCGAATTCGTTGATAAAATGACGTTTGAAACTTCTTTCACATCATTCTTAAATCTTTTTCATAAAACAGGTCTTGTAGAACATTTTTTTTTTTTTTTTAATTATCGCAATAAGAAATCAGAGTATACTTAGCAAAGAAAATGAAACTGAAATAACTGACAATGTTCACAGCAGTTATTGCTTAATCCAAGTAATATGAAATATAAACGTAACAATTATCGGGTCGGAGTAAAAATTGGCCATTTATGACGGTCTATTATTTCCATTGTAATCCGAGGCGAAAAGGGCAGGTGTTGCTTTAGATTAAACAACATTCCTTGAGCTAACTAGAGACAATCATTAAAACTTACTAACAGGTGTTATATTCTGATTTTCGTCGAGATAAATAATTGTTCCAAGCAGTTATAATACAGAAGCGAGGTATTTTTATAAAGCCGTCATAACATATCTGAGATCAAACTGTAGATCATTACGAAGGTAAAAGTGCACAAAGTAAGAAACATTATCGCAAATGAATCATACAATTCCTTCGCACAGCTCCACAGGCATTAAATTGTATATTTACGTTTCGAAATTTCAACAATTCTGTTGGTCACACAATTGTTAAGTGGAGAACGCTTGAACTTGCAAGGTTATGTTTACCATTATTACGTTCAAGCGAACGTTACCTACACGGATTGAAATAAAATTTTGAAATGTTTTGATATATTTTAATTCATTTTTTTTATGTAATGGATAGATGTACCAGTGAATGACCACACCATCAGAGTGACAAAGAT
>JABFOV010002530.1:0-19516 GCA_022817685.1 Aradophagus sp. ZL-2020 | reverse complement strand
ACGTTACATTGAGCACCACTGTCTCAGAATATGAAGTTCATAAAATTCTGTGAAGCCAACAAAAACGGTCCCAATATTTTTGTGTTTCAAAAAAATAAGTTAAAAAACCGTTAAGACAATTAAATGTTGTAAAAAGTTGAGCCTGATTATTGAAAATAACCACATATTGTGAAACTTGATTTCTTATAAACTGATTTAGAAAATAGATTAAACAACTAAACAGGTATAGATAAAAGGTAACCTCACTTTTATCCTATTCAAATTTGATACTTGAAATTGCATTTGAATTGTGTATATGTTTCGTTTCTTTTTTAAATTATTTACATAAAGGAAAAATATTAAATCTTGTTTGAATAAAGACATTTTTTTATTTAATTGCTTTAATTATTTTATTTAATTTTCAAAGAATTTTCAGGTATATACATCTTTCACATATTTTCTTTTTATCATAGTATGGATGTACCAATTGATGACCATTGAATGACCAGTGAGTGGTCATTCACTGGTACTTGATTTAACCAATTATTCATTGGTGCTTTTACTCTACTTTGATTTGATATAATTGAACCAAATTTAAAAAAAATAAAATATATTGTTATCTCTGTTTCAGAATCTACTTTGCTCACTTTTTCTATCTTCGTTATTTGTTTATTAATCAAAGAATTATTTGAGAAATATGGTGTACCTAAAAACTTTGTAAAAATCGTTTAAGTTTTTTTTTTATTTTTTCGAAAACAAACTTGATTAAAAATGTTTTGTCTTTATTTGATGACTAAACGCTGTAAGTTTAACGAACCCTGATTTGCACTTCCGCGCCATCTAGGCCCACAGCAATTGGATGGCCAATAAAATTAATTTTATTTTTGTTGAAGCATCTAAATTTACTTAATAATAATGAGTAAACATGATTTTTTATTTTTATGACATTGAAAAATAATATTTTTCAATCTTTCTTAATAAGACTATATATTTTTGTTAACCGAGCCACCAAAAAACTTACCAATTTTACCACAAGTAGCTGTTTTTTAGCGCTGCGACCGGTATTTGTTTACCTCGTTCGAATATCCAGAAAAAAATGCATAATAAATATAATGATAATTTTTAAATATTATTTTGACTCTAGTTAGATTGACTATTACTTGCCATCAATAATTATTTTCTATTTTGCACACACACATGTGCATTTGTAGCAATCAATATACATACATATTAATTTTTGAGTATTGTTATAAAATTATATTTGGTTTGACTTTTGATATATTGATATATTTGTCTCATAATGTTTTACGACCCATTTTTTTCTTTTTTTCTATAATTATATAAATATAATTTTCTATTATTTATCAAAAACAAAGAACAATGGAAAACATATTTTATTTAGTAATATTTTCAGAACCGGCCTCCAAAGAGTATTCAGATGCCCAGCAACATGACTCACAGAAGTGACTTTGGACCAAGTGCCACTGTAGTCAAATCTATGGTAATTATTATTCAAAATTCATTGACTTTTCTATATTTTTACTTGTTTTACCTTTTTTTTCATTTTCAATATTTTTTTTAATCAGACCAAACATATAATTGCTTGAAATAATGATTATTATAAAAAATAATCAGAAACAGTAGTTATCTAAAAGTATTTTAACAGACAATCTTGAATCTGATTTCGCTTTTTAAGTAAATCAATAATACCTAAATGATATATTTTGATATTTGAAAAAAAATGTGAGAAAATCTAAAGTAATTGAAGTGATTTAATACATACATGTAAAATATATAACCTTTATATCTGATATTTTATTAATAATTACTATACCACATTATGAAACATAAAAGTTCACATGATTCCAAATAGCCTTCAGTATATATTTTTGATTCCAAAATGCAATAATAGTATCACTTGTTTTATTGCAAAATTACAATGATGGTGGAGTTAATAATTTGAATATTATTTTTCAGCCGTCTAAGAATGTAGTGATGAGTGATAGTGAACAAAAACACAAACTAGTATTGATATCGCAGCGCGAAGAGGTGAAATTGTGGACATTTTCAAAAGCATGGCTTAAAAACGTAAGAATGGGCGATCAGGATGAGAAGACTGGACAATTGTATAAAAAGGTCCGCAGTTTTCTCAATAAGCTTACGCCCGAAAATTTTAATACTCTGGTTCAACATATGCTGCGCCTGGAAATAGACAATCTTGAGTGTTTGAAGGGAGTTATAAAATTAATTTTCGAAAAGGTAAAAAATCAAATGCACATCTTGTAAAATGACTTTAATTGTAATGTTTATGGAATTTTTAACATTTATTAGCAAACGGTAAATAAATAAAATATAATTACATAGAGTATATAAGTATTATTTGAAAAAATTATTTTTATTTATTGATAAATTTAAATTTGCAGATTTACATTGAAAAAATAAACTGATGAAAAATATTGATCTTAAATATTAACAATTTTATTTGATTTAATTTTTGTTAAGTATAATATTTAGGAAATACAAGCAAATAATTTTATAATTTTTATTGTAAAAAGTATTTAATTTTGCAATCTTTCTTTAAAATGTGTCTAGTTCGAATTCAATACAAAATTGTCATATTTTTCACTAATTTCCAAAAATTATAAATATTTTAGCAATTTAAATTTCTCGTTAAAAACTCAACATACAATTTTTCACAACTCAAATTTTTAATTGATTAATTAAATACTTGTTTAGAGTTTATCATAAATTTTCTGTGACACATTTATTTAATTAAAATCAAACGATTACATTAATTAATTTTTCAGGCCGTCGACAAGCCAAATTTAGCTGAAATCTATGCGCAATTTTGCAAGGAAATAAGTAAACTGCATGTGGTGCCAGATACCGAGGAATCGAATGCCGCATCATTCCGCTCGTTGATGATTACTCAGTGTCAAACTATGTTTGAAAAGCAGATATCCAAAGAAAACGTCATAACTTGGGAAATTCACAAAAACATAGAAGACTACCAGGATGCTGTGAGTTTCTACTCCATTTTTTTCACACAATTTTACATATTATTACACTAAGAAAAAAATTTTACTTTGAAACAATGACGTTTTACAGCATGACGTTTTATGAGCTATGATTTTGCAACAATTTTTTTTGTTAAGAATATTATAATTATATTATAAGTTAAAGGCTTTTCTTGATCCTCGTAAATCTGTCCGCATGCCTTCGTTCCCCAGGACTTGACATAAGATCTTATGTTCGAAATATGATTAGGTCCAACCACCTTTAAAAGATCAAGATAGCCGCTAGACTGAAACTGAAAAAAACTACAACTATACATCCCTTGCATTCCAACAATACTTTTCCTTTCCTTGAAAAGAAATCCTTCATGCAAAGATTTGACAGCAGAAGACGCCAGGCAAGAATATCGAATTCGCAATTATAAGGTCCCTTGACAGACAACCACTAAACCTCTCAACATTCATTATAACAACAATTCATTCATACATTTCAATCAGCAATAATAATATTTAACACCCTCTTGGGCCATCTAACTATCCATCCAATCTACTACAATACAGTCTAACCCCGGCTAGCTATCGTTCACCTATCTGTCCAATGTGGCTAGAAATCATGAATTTGTTTGGATAGCTAGTTCAATAAAAATGATCAGTGATGAGATCTTCTTTTATGAAACTATAAATGAAACATTTATATTCTTATTTATTGCTATTGGTTGTTTTTAGGTAAAGAAGAAGGAGCTGGAAATAACGTTAGAAGAAGAAAAACGAAAAATATGACTGAAATCCATTGGCAACACTCGATTTATCGGCGAGATTTTCAATGTTGGCATGCTCACGGTCAAGATTATAGTTTTTTGCATAAACCATTTGCTCGTCAATCCTAACGAAGAAAACCTTGAGTGCCTCTGCGTATTACTGAAGACCGTCGGCGAAAACTTGGAAACGGGATATAAAGTAAATATCTGATGTTGAGCGGGGGGGGGGGGGGGTAGATGTGATTAAAGGGCTCATTTTGAAATTAAAAATGCATTAGCATTTCTGTGACTAGCGACAATATTGTTCAAACGAATCAAAAATAGACATAAAATTAAAAACTCAACTACGGATTTGGTTCATCTATTGTACAGTATTTCCAGTTGTCACAGAAACGTGTACGCGTTTTTCACGTTTTCGATTTCAGAATAAGCCCCTAATTGTCCAAAACATGATAAAATCAATGTTGCAATCAATGTTGCCTAAATTTTTATTGGCATCTTTGATTGACACCTTTGATTTGATTGACACATTCAAATCATGAAAAGTGAAATCTTAATATATTAGACTGAATCGGATTGACAATCACCTTTTCGTAGGTTCAGTCTGGCTCTTTTGTATGGAATTAATAGAGATATTTTAATTCAGTTTCAGTTAAGTCTAGACGAATGCTTTGATAAAATGGAAAAGATCATTCAGGAAAAGAGCGGCAAAAACGAGATCAGCCCCCGGATACGTTTCATGCTTGAGAATGTGATGAATTTGAAAAAGATGAAATGGGTACCAACACCTCTGCATAGCAATTCAAAGACCATAGCTGAGCAGGATTTTATTAAGGAGAAGAAGACGAAAAGGAGGAAGGCGTTGAGTATGCCGAAAAAAAGCGTTGTTACTATTAGTATGTTTTCCTTTTAATTTTACTATTCAAATTAAGTTTTAAAATGTTGTTTCCATCTTTTCAACTGTTTGCTTTCAGTTGGTCTTTATTTTCTTTGATTTAAAAAGTTTATTTTGTTTTTCTAAAGTATGCTTTTGTTTTTTATTATGCTTTTAGTCGAAAATAATATTAACTCTCGACTTGTGAAGTTATCAAAAATTACACGATTGTGAACATCTCTATTTTTAATTTAAAACTTCAACGATGTACAGGTTTTGCGTGTAATTAAATGAAATTCAACAAACAATCGACCGATAATTCAATTTAAATTTAATGTTTCTACTTAAATTAGAAAATGAAAAAGAAATTGTGTTTAATTAATAAATTTTTCACGGACTGAGAGTGCTCGTTATAAAATGGAATTTGCTATCCTAGTTTTTCATGTATAATTTCTAAAATTTATTCATGAATTTGCTTTTTTTGCAGAAAAAATTGTGAGAGTGATCAGCCATATCGGCGAGTCAATGGAAGAAATAAAAATCGAAAACGTAAATTTAATTAAAACTATAAAACAAATTATAGAGTCAACAACAGGTATTTCTTCCAAACGCCAAATTTTGATGCACAATAATAAAGTTTTAGAAGATGACAAAACATTGGATGAGCATAACATCGAAGAAGATTCAGAGCTTGATTTAATAGAGAAGCCGCTCCCAGAATTAGTATTTTCTTGGAATGAACAAAGATATAAAATTGTTTGGAAACATAATGTTTCTGTTTCTGCGTTGAAAGAACAAATTTCTCAAATAATAAACGTCCCATCAGGAGAAATAATAATATCAGTGAACTACGAACAAATGAAAAATTATTTTGAGTGGTCTCATTATGATATAAAGTGTCCCATTATAAGGATTAAAATAAGTCAAAGAATAAGGGAGTAAGGAAGTATTCGTGTGATAGAATAAACCAACAAAAGTCGTATCATTCAACAAGATGTAAAAGATTCAATTTCTAACTCAAAATGTGAAATTCAAGACTCACAAAAACGTATTTTAAATTGTTCCCAATTAATGGAACATATGTGATTATTTTATTGCAATACAAGCAATAATTCTGTAGTTCATATGATTTTGCTTTTAAAAGCTAGTTATTAATTTTTCAAAAATAAAAAAGCAGGAAAATACTAGCTAGTACTAGATAGTCTATTTGCAAGTAAAAAAAAGTTATAAAATAATGTTATGCGTTATCTTAATTTTATCTTAATAAACATAATTATAAGCAAATGATTCCGTTTATTCTTTATCATGAATATCAGTGTAGTTCTGCAACTTTTTAGATGTTAACATTTTTAGTTTTCAATTTAGCATTTCCATTACTTTTTCCTTTTATTAAAGAAATCATCTATGAAATTGCAAAAAGGTTGTAATTGTGAGTTTATTTTGAAATTATTGTTTTTAATTTTTAATGTTCATTTTCAGGTATATTTAGAAAACTTATGTTTCTAATATGATATTTTCTGGTCAACCTTTTTTCTTTCTTAGTAAAGTATTATAAATTAAATAAGAAATACAAATATAAAGTGTCGTTTTCATTCTTCAAATAAAATAGTTCAAAGAGAAATAGAAATTCAAACATAATTTGCGTGCTTTCATATAGTTTCCAGATATACAGGCAGCGTACTCTGGTGAGTATTGAGTTATTGCCGAAATGGGCGTGGTCAAGTCTTTTAATTGGATCATATCTCTTTATTCTTTTGTTACAAAAAAAGTCTTCAGTAAACTCTAGCCATGTACACTCGAATTTGGCGAGACGCACATTGGCGGGACGCGCAATCTTGCGAGACGCACAGAAAATATAACATACGATTTGTTATTAGACTGGTTTAAATTTTTTAAACTAGAAATGAAAAAAATCAATAGAAAATAATATAAATGACAATTTTATTGTTTCAACACTTAATTTATTTCAATAATAGGATTATATATATTTGTACAAATACAACGAAGCTACAGTCATCAGTAAGCATTCGTTCCCGTGTGACAATACAATGTAATAAGTACATTATTCTGTTACAATTTGTTAGCAATAATGATATAAAGTTCTTCGTTAAAAAAACCTAGATCGTTAATTAACAGTAAAATAAATAGCTTGTGTTTTTAAATATACATAAATGCCACTTAGTTCATAGTTGAGCCAGTTTGACCATAAAAGTATCATACTGTAATCGGTTAAAGAAATACCAATGCATCAATTGCGCCATCGAGATTAAACCTTTTAATATCGGATAAGTAAAAATTCTGATTGTTTAAAAGTACATTGCATTATTATATACAACATAAGAATAAAGCTACAGAAGAATAATTTCTTCAAATTGTAACAGTAAGGTTATTCAACCAGCGTCACCTAGACCTCGAACAGGTATAATATTTACATGAACCTCAGCGACTGATGGAGTTTTTCACGAAGTCGATATTTTTAATACAATCCAGAAACCACATCAGTGACTTTAATTCGATTATTGGATCTTTTGTGGTCGATAACAGCGCTCTCTCGCGGGAAGCGATTACCGGAATACTTTCCAGCGTTGAAGCGGTTTTTTTGCAAGCCAAATGCGTCGTAGACCCGACCTCCGAAGATTCCGGGCTCACATACTTTGTCGTAACCACGTTCCCAACCGCGCAAGCCTTCGTGAGACTTGCGCCGCAAAATTGCGCGCTCTTCGTAGAGTTCGTCGTTGCGCAGCGGTCGCTTGGACCAGCGTCGTTCGTCGGTCACTATGATGTCGACCATCGAATCGAGACCTTCGTCAATCCGGTCGAGCGATTTAGTTAAGGCTGCAGGCGACAGTGGCGACTCCACGTTGAGATCGTAATCCGTATAATAGAAAAGGCCACTGTCGCTACCACCGCGCGATGAACAGCGCTCTTTGTTCGTACCTAGCGACACCTGGTGGAAGCTTTCAGCTCGGCGCACGCGCCCGGGTTCCGGGTTGTAACGTTCATCGAACAGGTTTAGGCTCTCAAACTTACGTATGCGACTTTCGATTCGGCTCCCAGAACGCTTGGATTTGGGGCTGGAGTAACGAGAGTCAAGTAAGTCGTGGGAGGTGGCGCGGCGGAGATACTTTTTTTTCTCCGGATCAACGTTTTTCATCACCTTCTCCATGGACTGTGGAGATACTTGAATCTGAGGCTCATAGCGGTCTTTGGGAGTATGATATTTCATGCGCGATGCGCTCAAAAGTGAGTCGCTGCCATCGCCGAGAGTCTCTAATTCGTCGTATTGCTCGTCGATTACTCGTGGCGCTAGCATCGCTGAGATGCAGGACGGCACACGCCGTGGTGGTTGTGGATGCAGTATTGCCGGTACAATGGCTTCCTCAACGTCTGGTCCTTTCACTACGATTTTTAGGCTGCCATCTGGTGACGATTTTACTGGGGCAGGTGGATTGTCGAAAAAGCTCTCGTCGCCGAAGTAAGTCTTCTTTTGGGGGACTTTCAACTGTTTTGATTCCTCTGTCTGTAGGGAATCAAACAAAGAGTATTTAGTGAATTTAAAGTCGACTTAATCAATCTCTTAAGAAAGAATTACATTTGAATAAAAAACAAGGAATTAGAACAGACCCAAAAAATTTTACAATCAAAAAGATTGTAAAAATCTATCATTACAAAATTTATTTATTAATATTTAAAACTTTTTGATTCAGAAATCAAAATAAGAACTTAAACAAGAGTCGAAACTCTTTCATGATCACCATTATTTGACGTGTTAGTTTCACTCTGTGTTAACTTACTAATGATAGCAAACAGAAATTACTAGTGAATTAAAGTTTCTTAAGTTTTTAAATTTAAGGCATTACAAAATTTCAGGTATAATTCATCATTATACCTTGAAAGACTCCTCATCCTTCCTGGCTGCAGTCTCCCTTCTGACTTCTTGTCCCAAACCCCGTGACCTGTTTTTTGGTTTCGGCACTTCATAGATGTCTTGCTTCTTGGAATCCTCTTTCCTGTTCTGGTCCTCATATTCCTCTTCCGCATCTTTAACAATTATTCTCAGTTCTTCAATGACGTCATCGATAGTCGTCTCCTGATCGTTATCTTGAATTTTGTCTTTTGATTCGGCTGAGCTGCTTGAACGCTCGGAAGAGCTGATGCCCTCGTCTTCGGCGTTCGACGGCACCTTGTTCTTTGCCGCTGGCTGCTCTTCACAATTGTAAGTATTCTTCTTGTCCAACTGGAACTGCTGCAGTTGACTCTGCAGAGCGCAGACCTTTTTGCTCAACATACGGCAGGCTTCCTCGGCGTGGGCCACGCGACGCTGGAGAGCGTCCACGTCGACGCAGTGCTGCGACCATTTTTGCACCTCTTTGTGGAGCAAATCACTCAAGCAATCCTCTTCATGGCCGTCGATTTCTAGTAACCACTTTTGCAAAACCTGTGGCTCGAGGCCTGCTTCACATGCTTCGGCCTAGAATGAAGAAGAAATAAAGTGGTAAGTTGACTCAGTATTTCAGAGAAAATTTAAGTTTAACTTGTGAGCGGTGGCGCCACTGTCATCGCACGGGACAGTGGCGCCAACAGCGACAGTGGCGCCACTTCTCACAGCTTGTACTGCGAAACCTATTGAAAGATTGATTGTCAAACACATTTATGTTACATTAGATTTCTTTGTAATTTCGACAAATGCATATTTCTTTGAAGTATAAATATTTTATTTAATTTAAATTGCGTTTAATACTGATTCGCCGTAGTAATATCAATGCAGTTATCCGATGTCAATGTACTGATGTTAAATAGAATAAGTTTTGATTATCTGCGCATTATCTGTCAGTATACAAGTCGGGTTTTCAACATAAAATGTGTTTCTTGATATTAGAGTGAAAAATTCAATGAATGTAAAAGTAAACATTTCATACATCATTACAAAAATAAAAGGAGGTAGATAAATGAACCGTCAGTATAAAGTCGACGTAGATAACAAGAAAATTAAATATTTGTTTTCTTTACTCTTCCATTATGTTTAAATTTAATGCATGTTAGTAATTGAGGTATTATTGAGGTAGTATTATTGGCAGTAGTATTAAATTTAATTTATGTTGTAATGATGTTATTTAATGTAATTTTTAAAATCTTGAAAATTTCAGTACAATTTTTATTGAATTTGTTCATTGCAGAGGTACTCTTTTATTATAAAGATTCGAATTCATTTAATATGAGAATAATGCACTATCACGCAATTTCCCCCACTACTAATAGGACATACAGGAAGTGACGATTCGTGACTCCAGCAGTAAATGGTCAATATTTTTGTAACTATAATTATCAGTTTAGCATATTTTTACCTGTATATACAATTTCGATTGAGTTTTCGACGCCGACGATATGAAAGCGTTCAAAAACGAAACTCCGGCCACTCGCAGTGCAATGGCCGCTCTCGGTGCCAAGAGGGCGCCAGCGAGAAAACGGAATCTACCACCTTCGCCATACTTCAGGCGCAACGTTGACACTGCTTCAGAGACTGCGGCGTGTCCGCCAACTGTTTGACAAACTCGTGTCAAAAGCTAAAACAAATCGATATGTATTAATTTAAAAAAAACAAAAATACAGCCTAAAATTGCCTGAGATTATTTTGAAAATTTTGACAATTCAAGAAAAAGTTATTATAGAAAATCAGTAATAATAACCTCTTTTAGAAACAGGCACTTAGCAACAAATGTAAATTTATAAATTTATTTTATAAAGTTGAAGTCTCATTGGCGTGCTTTTTTTTCGTGATAAAATATTTACCTGCAGCGCCAGTACTCGAGATCTGTTTGAACTACTGGTGAGACAGACTGCCAGGGCAAGTAAACCTGGCTGCGCTTGCGCAAGCAGGCGAGGAGCGTCTGAACACCGTTCACCACAAGCGGCTAAACATTCGACGCAACCCAATTCGTCGAGGGCGGCTCGCCTGGTGCCGAATCTTAATCCACTGTTGCTCGAGTGGGGTAAGGTTTGGGTCAGTTGAACCCCACGCAATGTTTCCAATAACAAATTGATTCCCTCGACAGGCGGTGAAACGAATTCCTGTACAAAACTGAAAACGAAAATTCCAGTAATTAGTTTCAGTCATAAAAAATTAAAATGGAATTTATCTAATTATAATGAGGAATTATTAGAAATGCTGGAATAAATGCTATAGATGGCGAGATGGTACTTAATATTCGTTTATACATGAAAAAAAAAAAGAAATTCAATACTATTTGTTTTAAAAATATATTCTTATGTTCTAGATTATACATTCTTCTGAAACGAAACGAAACAATTTAATTAAATAAATTATAAACGTGAATTATAGAGGAACATTTAAAAGTAGTATAGAAATAATATGATCCTCTTTCGCCATCTATAGTATGTTTTTAGAAACACAGCATAACACGTTTTTAATTAATATAATTTATTGTCTATAATAAATTTGCCAACTTCGACGACGTTATTCAATCTAATCTTGAATAAATATTATTTACGGACCTTGGGAGCGGGCAACAAAGTAAAAATTACCGCCCTCGGGCTCTAATATACTATTTCAAGCTACACTCATTAGCATTTTTCATAACTAGGGAGCGGATAAAAGTGGAACTATTCGTGTTCACGGACGACAAAGCGCTCTCGAGCTACTTTGCCTCCCTAGGGACGAAAAGTTCCACTTTCGTCCCGCTCCCGCATTGTGAAATTTATCGTATCGGCCTCGTGGCGCCCTCGGTAGTAATATTTACAACTTTAGGATAGTAAGTCCCACTTTTATCATCTACTCTCTTGGTCCGTAAAACGGCGTACATATTGAAGGCGCGCCAGCGCCCTCTCCAGTTACATAGTATTTAAACGTCGTGGGATATTTGGCGGGAAATTCAAAACGTCACTTCAAAAACATGATGGTAAATTCAACGTAAAGCGTTTCAAAATTAAAAAGGTTTACACAAAAATGGTGTACAATTATTGAAAAATTATAGCGGGAAATTTAAACCATAAATGATACATCCCAGCCACAAATTCTGAAATCTTTCTTCAGAAAACCGAAATACCTTTTTACAGCTGGTACGAAATTCGAGCGCGAAAAATTGAATCGAGCGTATAATTATATAATTTGCGGCGGGAATTTCGAAACGCTCCTAAAGCGCGTGGCGGGAGATTCAAATGAGAAAACATTCGCGGAATGCCGAGTATGTAAATGCTCAAGATACTTTTGTTTCGGAAAGCACGGCGGTAAATTGACATAATCAAGCGACGCCTTTAAACGGAAATTTACAGTGCTCGGTTAGGAAAAAGTTTCGCCTGTAAAATACAATCGCGTGGCAACGAATTCCAGCCGCGTCCTCGGAATTATATTTAAACACTTAATATCAATGTTTACCTATCGTCGTCATCGTAAACTCGATTAAAAATACATTTTATTGCGGTATTCGTACCAAATAAAAGTCATGATTGCTTTGAATAATCCCCTGCATACGACACGCGGAATGCAGTGTGTTATATGTAAATATTTATTCGCGCGATAAAATTTCGTTATCGAACGATAAATCCTGATTTGCTGGTATTTTTCAACATTTCACATTCATAACGTGTACTATTTTTCCGATCGAACACTTTTCTTATTAACTTCATAATTTCTTTTTCTTTTTTTTCCTTTTTTTTTCGTTTGCGTCGCCTCGTTAAATTTAATTAACTGCTTTTTAAAAGTGCAATTAGAAGTTCTGCTAACGATAAGTGTAATAAAAAAGTAATTTTAGTTTATTAAAAGTAGTAAGACGTTTGCATATATTTTAATTGATATTTACGTATTGTTAAAGTAACAAAATTTTTTTTTTTTTTATTATCAATATAACCGTACAAGTGTAACAGATAAAAAAAGTCTTATTTTATAACTGTTACGTAGATACTATTATATAAAAAATATACATAGTATAATAACGAAAAATATAATTACATTATAGTATTAATTTATTAATAGTATATTTTTACTATATGAATATTACATTATTAATATGCTAATAATATATTTTTAAATTTCGGTACATTTGTATAGCTGACAATAAAATATTATCAATATATTATTAATATATTATCAGTATATTGACAATACACTAACAATGTTTTGAAAACTGAAGTATATGTTTGCAGTTATGAATATATTGTCAATATAACGACCATATAATATCCACATACTGGTAATTATTTCTTACTTGCTACAAAATATAAACATTTTGACTACAGTTTGCAACAGCTCAATGGTTAGAATATAATGCTGTGATACATCAGGTAGTGAGTTCAATTCCTCAGCATTTCAGTTTTTTTTTAAATCGTTATTTAATGTTAAAATACAAATTACAGTTAGAGATCAAATTGAAAAGTGTTCTTTACAAACACATAATAATAGAAACAAACATTTAAAATAATGAAATTCATTTTAATATATTAACAATATACTATCAATATACTGTAAATAAATTGTTAATACACTGTCATTATATTGCGTTTGCAATAGATTTATAAATAATAAGTACAACTGAAATTTTCCTAGAAAGAAAAAAAAACAAAATTGAATTTGACAAAGATATTAAAACTTGCACTCTTAAAAAACGCATCAACCATAAAAATAGTATTCTTATGATTAGTGGATTAATTTTATCACAAGTGAAATCCGCTTACTCTAAGAATAATCCACTTATCATAAACTGATTTTATAACATATTTCACAGCGTGTCAGTGAAGAGTTAAAAGAAAAGACCAATAAAATTTACTTTGAAAATAATTTCATACAAATCTTGCTTATAACTTTACTATAAAAGTACAATTCGTGAATCGTCGTTACACTATGAAGTCCAACCGCGAACTTTATTTAACGTCGATCCTGCTTCTTTTTCTCATCTCCTTTTTCCCGCGATTTGTTTGTTCTTTATACAAGTAAATTGAAAAGCTCGAAAGCGACGAACGATAAAAAGAACAATGACAAGGCCGGGACACAAATTTGTATCGCTAATAACGCGCGCCTGGCAATTTGCATATTATCGTGTCGGCATCGTCTCGTCCTTTTTTAACGGCTGGCGACGTAATGAGAGGGACAATAAGACAACGCCACTCCGACAATGTTAATCTAAAATGCCTGCAGACTATCCGCTTTGCATAATAACGTGTAATCTTTCTTTCTCGTCGCCTTTTTTTCATCCTCCTTTCTTTCGACCACTGCGCGCGGTATTCAAATTGACACAGGTGCGCGGCCATCGAGCACAAAGCCGCCGTTTTCGGACTTGAATTTTAAAACCCCGGCAATGTTTTTCATACCGCGACGGCTTTTCAAATTCATCACGAAGCAACGTTTCAAAGTACCGCGTAGTAGAAACGATGGGCGGGTCGCGACGTTGCAAAGTTTGAATTTCGAAATTGGCGCCAAAACCATTGATAATGCAACATAGATTAAAATGACATATACAAATGAAAACGGGTCCACTTTTCTTTGGTTTTATGGTTTTTTGGGTGACATTTTATGGGAAAATGTTTCGTTGCTTTTTGTTTACATGCATCATTCCCATTTATCTAGCAATACCATGATTTCGGCGGCAATTTTAAAATTCAAAGTGTAGTTTTAAGATTTAATTTAATAAGATCTCAAAGTTATAAGTTTTCAATTCAATTAAAATGGACTAATTGCGAATCGACTTTTTTATAACTTTGTGATAAAGGTAAGATTTATATTAATTAAAATACATGTAGTATTAACGAGTATTTATATGCATATTGAAAACTGGAATCATTCCTAAAAAGAAGAAGACAATTATTTTCAAATTTTAAATTATTCCAACGGTTACAAAGAAAATAGTGATGATAATAATAACAATAAAAACAAGAATAAGAATTTTATTTAATAACAATTTCCAACTTTGCGATGAAAACTTACAATTTTTTTATACATATTTTTTAAAATAAATGTTATCTATTACACCGAGAAAAAAATATAGTAATAAAAAGTAAATATTTAGTTGGATTTTGTGACAACTGCATATTTTAGTTGGGGCAAATAAATGTTTGGTTACTGCAACTACAAAATAGTTGCCGGAACTAAAAATGTAATAGGCTCAACTAAAAAGACGGTATAAAATATAAAAAACTTGAACAGTTCCAACTAAACGTATTTTTCTGAGTGTAAGAGAACTTTGATTAAAATATTCCAATAATACTTCTAGTCTTATCATTTAAATTAAGATGCAAATTAAAAATACGAAAAAAACTAAACTAATTTTCCTAAACTTCTGCCGCGAATTTTTTTTTTTTTTTTTAATTTTTTGTTGAACACTTGATTTCATTGAAAGATCACGAAGTAAATGTAATAACAAAAACGAGTGGAGGAGAAGAGCAAAAGAAAAATGATCGTGCAAAAAATCCCTAGCCAAAACAGCAAATAAAACGAGATCTGGTGACGTTATAAATCCGGCCAATTACGCACAATTTGCGCCGATTATCTCGTTTCATCGTTCGCCTGGCGAGCCGAGGTGCGCAAAAAAAGTTCGGAAAAACAAGTCGAAGGGACAGGGGGGAGGGGGTGATAAACACGGGAGTGTCAATTTTCGCGAGCCATTTTGAGGCCGCTCGGGAAATCTCGTGATGGCCGCGCGATCAACGGGAGAAGGCCACGAACGCGACTTGTCATTTGCCGTCTTATTTGTCACGCAACCTTTCGAGACAAAAGTGGCGGCGCGTTTTCCAGCCGACGCTTCGGCGGGAACAATGCGTTGGGAAAAAAAGTTGAATGAATATTTACTAGGTTCGACGGCACATGGAAAAAGAAAATGCTTTACACTGTCTATAATTTTAGTTACAAAAACAAGAGTCTTATTTCAAGACGTTTTGGTCACTGAATACTGAAATCTGTTTAAAATTTAAATTCTGAAACATATTTTACTATTCTATTTTATTTTTATTTTTATGTTCTTGAGCCAAGTATATATAAATTTGATCGAAATGATAAAATATACTTGTATCAACTATAATTTACTTGGGAGAAGTATATGGTATTCTTAATGCCACGTGAAATACCATTTTATGATAATTTTGTTAAAAAAAAACAATTTTATAAAAACTTTTTTTCCCACCGAGATTTGAACTCTTGTCCCTCCTGTATTTGAAATCCAAACAATAGTAACCTCACCACAACTCATTGATGAATATAATATTTATAGTTATTATAAGTTACTACTTGAAAAATATTATGATTCGAGTAACATATACCGTATTCAGGCAGCCTGATCAGGGCCATATCAGGAGCCTATAATGTTTTGAAACGTTACGTGATCCTGCTGCCCGATATGGCCCTTAACGGGCCCGTATTACGCGGCCCTGATGAGGAATTGGATATAAACTGTAGGGATCCTTACATGGACCCGATATGGTAAATTGTACGACATATCAGGGCCATATAATGCGGATCCTGTGAGGACCAGATTTTCACAATAATGAGTTTCATGTCTTATAGAGACTTGATAAGGACCCTATAAGACATGAAACTTAATCTACGAAAAAATACTTAATCTACGGTACTACTTTGTTTCTTTTTTAATCTAAGGTACTACATTGTTTTTAATTTTTTTATCTAAGGTACCACTTGGTTTTTGGTTGTTTTTTATCTAAGGTACTTAATTTTTGTGATTGTCTTTGTCTAAGGTACTACTTTGTTTTTGTTTTCTTTTATTTAAGGTACTCTTTTGTTTTTGTTTGTTTTTTATTTTTTTTTTTTGTTTAAGATACTGTCTTGTTTTTGTTTGTTTGTTTTTTTTTTGAAATTTAGGTACTACTTTGTTTTTGTTTGTTTTTTATGTTTTTGTTTTGTTTATGGTACTGTCTTGTTTTTGTTTGTTTATTTTTTTCTATTATACATGCATTAACCATAAATTAAATTTTAATTGTTCTTCATCGTTTTTTCAGCAAAATTTTTGTGTACATTCTGATTCATCTTAATCTTCTTCGCGTACGTGACCACCGCGCTAGTGAGAATTACGTGATTACGTCAACGAAGTATAAGTAAGCGTGAAATACCGATACTTTCTCAATAAGATATGGGAAACATGGACTGTTTATTAGTTGTCTTTATAAATACGCATTACTTAATCATTGCTGTTATATAAAAGTTTTTTAATTCAATAATCAATAATAAAAAAAAGATTCAGAAAAAAAAACAAAAAAACGGTCAACAATACGTTAATGCTTTCTTTCTCAGCGTACAATGTCATTCGAGGAATGCGGTAAGAAAATAAAACATTACATTGTGAAATTGATACAGAGAGAGAAGTAGATACGTCGATTAATAATCTTGGATACTAAATTGAATTATCTGTCGATCGTTAGCCGTTCAACTAATCATGACCAAGGTTGAAAAAAAAAAATGAAAAACTTTAAAATGATTCGCTAATCGTTGTTTAGTGAAAAAAAGTTGTAGAAAACTATGTAACATTAAAAAACTTTCTTCAAATTCAACGTAAATTCAAAACAATTGTTAAAAGTACTTTGAATTTCCATTGTTTTCAATGTTTTAGTTTTTTGAAATATATCTTGGAATTCATCAATCATATCGATAAAAATTGTATTGAAAAAATAATTTTTTCGTTAAAATATTTGATTAAAAAAAAAGTATACAACAAATTCCTTAGTACGGTTTACAATTTTCTCTTTTGCTAACAGAAAATGATTATAAGGATTAGAAGGAAGCAGGAAAAGAGGAAACAAATATGAAAAGGATGGTCAGAAAGAGAGAGAGAGAAAAATTGGCGAGAATCGTCGGTGAATGAGGCTTTATGAAAGATGCATCGGGATTTCAACATATGGGAATCAACGAGCGCGACGCACCGCCTTGCAAGGGAAAATGTTGCAACGTTTGCACCACGATTCCGGCAAACTGTGATATCAAACTCTGCAAGATTTGACTGATGAATCGACAACTTTTGTGGGAAAGTTTTTCAACGTCCTATGATAACTGAAATATTTTTCTAATAAATTTACAAAATAAAAAAATAAATAAATAATAATATTAATAAAAATTAATAAATAAAAAAATCTTTAAATTAGGTTCTTTTCAGGATATATTTATAAATTTTATAAATATATATAGATATCTATATAATAATAATAATTATGATAATAATAATAAAATAAATAAATAAAAATGTTTTTAAATTGAGTATATAGATAACTATGTAATATAAATATATATATATAAACTTTGTAAATATATATTTAGATATATGTATAATAATAATAAAAAATATTTAAACAAGAAAATGTTAGTTGGAACAAAAAACAATAAAAAGATGGACTTTGATTTTCTCCTTGTTATTTTGAAAAGTAAAAATTGTAAATATACAAATGTTTAAACATAAAAATGTTATTATAACGTTTATTTGAAAAACGCATCAACCGAAGACGAAGCACAAACGAAAACGAATTTTCCATCGACATAATGCAACACCGGAATGCTTTACATGTGCGGCGTTTACGAAGAGATTACGCATTGGAGGATACGGTTACGGGGTATTACACGAGACGGAAGTATACCTGCTATCTGAGTTCGCTGCCCTCGGCGTCTTGAGCGTTGATAAGACACGAACAAAACGCGCTAAATCAACGACTAAGTGGCTTTTAATCAGGTCGATTTCGACCTCGGCATTTCTGCGTTTCGTTTTCTTCTCGTTCGCGCGGCCTCTGATGTAATAATTATGCAAAACACCGTCGACGAAGATGGATCTTGAAGAAATAAATTAGATTCAATGGTATTTTATTCAATTACTTCAGTGGTGAACGAAATAAGAGATCAGGTGGAAACGGAGTTATTCAAGTTCATTTTACAATTTTTTTTTTTATTTTACAAATTCGAAAGCTAAGTTCGAATTTCGGAGATCATTTTTTTTTCACTTTATAAATTTGAAAGCTGAGTTCAAATCTTACTGGTGTCTTGGACTTTTTCTATTTCTTAAAGTTAAAAGATGAGTTCAAATCTTGGAGATCCATTTATTTTTGTCTCATTTTACAAATTTGAAAGTTAAGTTCAAATCTTCCTGGTGTCTTGGAATTTTATTTCGTATTTTGTTTTTCTATTTCGTAAAGTTAAAAGTTGTGTTCAAATTTCGGAAATGTATTCGTTTTTTTCCATTTTATAAGTGTCACTTCATTTTATATATAAATATAAGTATGTAGATATACACATATGAATATATAAATATATAAATATATAAATGTCATCACAATTGAGTTCAAATCATAGAGGTAAACTATTGTTTATTTTTATTTCATAATCCTACTAAAACGAAAAATATATTGTTAATGTATTAACAATATATTGCAAACGCAAAATAATAACAGTGTATTAACAATATATTAATAGTATATTAATAGTATATTGTCAATATAGTGTTAGTATATTGTTAATATATTAAAATAAATTTTATTATTTTAAAAAAAAAAATTTTCTGTTATTATGTGTTTGTAAAGAACGCTTTATAATTTTATTTCTAACTGCAATTTGTATTTTAACATCAAATATCGGTTTGAAAAAACTGAAATGCCGAGGAATCGAACTCACGACCCAATGAATCACAGCACTATACCTTAACCATTAAGCTATCGCAGGCTATGGTCAGAATGTTAATATTTTGTAGCAACTGCGAAATATTTATTAGTATATTGACATTATAAAGTCACTATATTGACAATATATTGCCAGCTATACAAATGTACAGAAATTTAAAAATATATTATTAGTATATTAATAATATAGTATTCATATATTAAAAATATACTATTAATATACTAATAATATACTATTAATAGATTATTACTATAATGACAATATATTTTTAGTATATTTTTGA